>JBCFYV010001637.1:44524-72972 GCA_039000515.1 Timema cristinae
AGCGTGCAAAGTCCAATTACTTAGTATACTCTTCAGAGCAAATAAAAAGTGCTGGTATATGACAAGATATTTTTACATACCTCCATTACTGTTTCCAGCCTGGCCCGGGTCACTTTTTTATTCAAGTCCTATATTTTCCACTACCAGCTTGCTAGGCTTGTCGTAGCTTCATATGCCTTAAGACTAGCACAGGCATAGCATCTAGCACCCGCTCATTAATTTATCAATGTTAAAGGGTAAACCAACATTTTGCCGACAATTTTTTTTGCCATGCCGGGAATCAAACCTGGCATACATGCTAAGGTGTTGGATATAGGTAGTATTTTGATGTTGGTAAAATTTAATTTAGCTATTTTAGAAATTGGTTGATTTTTTATATATTTTTTTTACTGATCCAAACCTCAAATACTAGGGTTATTCCAAAATCTTATTACATAATAAACTTATAACTGAATTATTTTTTCCACATAGTCTTTACCCATGTAGCCCCTTTTTTGTCCTTCAGGACAAAGGCTGGCATACAAAATTAAACAACATAAAAAAGGGGAGAATAAATACAGAGTGAGCAGATAGGACACCCAAAAGTATATATTATTACATAATATAAACACTCATGTTTCCACTGAACCCATCCAGCATTATTGCGCTACCAACAATAAAAAAGGATCAAAGAATATTTCCAGGAAGATGAGAATATTTAGTTAAATAAGAGTAGAAGTCAACGTCAAGAGTTAAATTGATAATTGCAAGTTTTATTGATAAACAAAATATATATACTTGATCTATAGAAAACATATTATTAATTTTATTTACAAGTCAGAATGACTAAAAAAGAAATATGAATATATAACATGCTTTCCTTAGTAAGGACTCTGGATATTTACAATTATTTCCATAAGTTGGACAAACAATTAGTATTAATATAAGTCGGAAGGACTCTGAATGTATAACATACTATTCTAAAAATTACTAAATACATAATCATATCTTTCCATAATAAAGACTCCGAACATTTAGTATAAGTCTGAAGGACTCTCAACTTTTATTATAATTTTAAAGCCGAAAAATAATTTAGACTTACAAAGGCCAAATCTTAATTTTGAATCTTACATTCTGTTTTGGGAACAAGTAGACGGTCGGTTGCGTAGCCTGGGAGATAGCCAACTCGGGACGTTAACAATGGAATGGGCCTCGGTGAGTTTAGGATGTTACACTATTATGGTGGGCATATTATTAGGTATGGGTTAGTGTCCAGTTTTGTAAAATACAACGTTGTAGCTCATCAGACGCTACACTCAAATTGAGGCATTTGCCATACTGTGGCACCAGCTCTTGCGATCCCTTGTCAAGGAACGGCACTGCCAGTTGTTGAGTCGATCCAAAAGAACAAGAGTTGTAGAAAGCTCACCAAGAGCGTTGTTCTCTTGCAAGACAAGGTGCGGTCCACACTATGGCTCGCTCGTACAAAGTTAAACTGTTACAGCCCAGACTTGGCGCAAAGCAATTACCATCTCCTCAGCAAGATGATCTGGCTGGGTACAACGGCACACAGTGGCCCCAAATCCCAAAATTTTTGTCAGAAACTCGAGTTTTGGCCCCTTGGGTTGGGTACACTGATAGTTTAAGCATTGGTTGGCAGAGGGAAGAAGTTTCAACTGCTTCTACTTGGGCTTATAATTCAGTGCAAATGTGACCTTCGTTCGAGCAACACCATCAGGGCTATTATGACCACAACACAAAATGAATTTGCGACCATTAGCAAAGAGACATTGGACTTTGCGTCAAAAGTTATTATGGTTGACCACTTTGCGAGAGCAAATTCCTTGTAAGCGGAAATATTTTCCAAGTTATGTGACGCTAAATTGCGCAGCCCTTTTACTTGTCCCTTGGTTTGCGTTACGAGGTTATGGATGCTAGGTTTTGTAATTGGGTGTTTTGTGTAACCTGATTTAAACATGCCATCTCATTAGCTATATATAAAAATCTCAAAAAAGATTTTGTATGTTTCACATAATCTAACTTTTAATATAGGCCAAGAGTGGGGATAGTATGTTTACACCAAATTTAAAATAATATTTTCTTTGAAACATAACACTAACAAAATAGAGGCTAAAAATTTTTTGGAGCAGCACCCCCACTGAAGTGCACATTGGTAAAATACCAATAATCCTGAATACAACCCAGGAAGTCAGGGCTAGATGCTGACTAAATTCATTGGGACTATATTTTAGAATGAACAAATAAAACCTTGAAAGTCGGAATCAAGCCTGATTCAACTCCATCCTTCCTTTATTTTATTTATAAATTATCTTTCAAGGTGTCTAAAAATACATAATAATTGTCCCGATCAAACATTTTTCATCCACTCAAACCTACTACAATCATTCTAAATATATAGTGAGGGGCTGATTTCAAAATTTGAACACCTTGATTTTTTAAATTTCAACTCTGTTCCAAACTTCACTTGATCACACAAAATTAACTTAAAGCAATTTTGTCATCAATAATACATGTAAATTTTGGTGACATCACTAACAATTAGCTGGTTATATAATTAATGTAAATAATCTTATTTCAAACTACAAATATATTATATTTAATAACTGTTTTAGACCAAGCTAGTGTAGTTTTCAATTATATTAGCTACATTGTATTGATTAAGATTTTGTTTTACTATTTAATTTAAATAAGAAAAAGCGTGTTCCACTTCTTAGGTAATAAAGTTATGTGGATTTAAGGGTTTGAAGACCTGAACCCACTTATTGGTTACAACATGAGTTTATGATTATTATTCTTTACAAAAAATGTTGATACCACTTAGTTTAAAAAGTCCAATTTACCAAGAGATTTAATTGGGGGAAGTGGCACTTATAATTTGTTGAAGCTATTATTTCTGTAATTCTTCTCCATTTGAAATTTAATGGAGAATTTTAATATGTAACATGGTATACATGTTAAGTATAGATTCATGGAGCTTGTACATTTATTCTAGTGATCTATATTAAATAATGGACACCGATGTATGTCACTAAGAATCTTTATTTTTAATTTTTAATTTGTTCCTAGATGGGTGCTAGTTTATAATTCAAGTTTTAATATTGTAATCGTCACGTTAATGGATGTTTAAGATAATACTTGATTTTTGTATTTATTTATTTTTTTATACCATATTCTTGCCCCTATTTTTAAATTCCAAAGTTTCCACCTCTTATGGTTATGAGTGGTGGTTATTTTAACAACTTGGCAAATTTAAATTTTCTTCCCTGTCAAAAAGTAGATTTACTAATAATTTTGATAAGGTTTCAAACTACTACTACTACATCTCCATTTCTCACCCCTCCTCAGAGACATATTTTCATTTATCACATTTCCATTTTTAAATGTAAGACTTAATTTGCTTCTTCTTATTACTTTATTGTCAAATTTCAGTTTCCAACAATAATGAAAAGTAGTTTTTTTTAAGTGTTGTCTAAATTCCAATCTCTTTTGTTTCTCAGGCATTAATTTAAGATTTCCATATGTTCAGACGTTTGGCTATCCAAAGAATTTATTGATTTATAATATGCAATTTCTAAGCCCCCATTTCAAAAGCCCTCTTTGAGAAATATAAAATATTTAAGACTCATTTGGGCAAAAATCAATTTTATAGCTAACCTTAAAGATGTATTTTGTCTTAACCAGAGATGGGTCGAATCCGAATCCTACAAATCGTTATAAATTTTAATGATTAACAAATAGACCTACATTACACAACATGGCCTAAACTGTGAATTAAGATTTAATTAAATTATGCTTTCAATTTTAATCAATCCCAACCACCCCTCGCAAAATACAGGTTAAAATCCAGCCAAATTAAACAGTCTAGACTCATATTATTGTTTAAAAATAAAATCAATCAAAACTTGATTGTATTTTATTTATTTTTAAAAGTGTTGTTAGAATGAGTTAAGTTTCTAAAAAAAACATGTGACATTAACAGATTAGGCCTAGATATCCTTTGACCAACTTTAATCATCATTAAAGGATATTTTATTGTATTAAGATAGCAAAAATAAAAATACAAACGGATATTTTTTTATTAAAGACTAAAACATACATTGGAAATAGAGAACTCAATAATGCCTAAGTATGTTTTATTGCGATTTTCTTATATATCTATTTTCCCGTAGGAAACAAATATATTCGATTCTTGCAATATATCGATTTCTGAGAATATATTCTATTTAAAACAGGAACATATTTTCGACTACAATATGTTCATTTCCATTTTATAAGGCAGGACTACGTTTGAATATTTCTACAATTACTTCAATAACATATTTTTAAAAATAATAAAAACTAAGTTAAAAATCATTTAAAAATAAATAATGGATTAGCAAGTCGTTATTTGATTCTTAAAACTCGAGAGCGCTTACTAAATGATCAGATTACCTTAATCGATTTTAAACAAACAATCGATATACGATACGTACGCTGGTATGGAAATAAACAGTTTTATCGCTGTCTGACTTGACAGTATTTATTTTTCATGAAACCCAACAAAATGCATAACTTAAGGATTGTATGAAATAAATTGGGGTTCTTTGCATAGATATAGATAATTAAAACCAGTTGGGTAGTAAGAATTAACAGTATCTTTATTTTAATCATCACGCCGGCGAGTAAACAAATATGCATCATGGCGGCTGACTTTGTAGCATTCGTAATGTGTTCTTATTTCTGTTTAAAAAAAGGCCGTAGGTTGTTTTATTTGTAATTCTAGTTTTGATTTCAGTTTTTGGAGTTTTAATGTGTTCATTAAAATATTTACAAGATTTTTCGTGAGGTGAAAGTTCTAGAAGTGAGCAGGTGCCAAAACGGTCGAGTCCAAGTTTCCCATAGAGGTGGAAGGGTAGGGTACTAGGCATGTAAGATTTTCAACACCTAACAAATTTTTTTAAACAAGATTTTATTCGTGTTTATCTCTTTTGTCCGACAAAATAAATATTACGGATTAAGTTGTGCTTTTCAAGTAGGCCTAACTAAGTACTTTTTTAATTCAAAATATTATGCTTTGTTTATGAGGTGAAAGATTTGATCATCGAATCCAGTAAAACACCGAATCCTCGAATATCGAATACTTGTCAGGATTCGGTGGATTCGAAGATTCGAGTGGCCCATCTCTAATCTTAACATATCTAAATTTCCCTCCCCTTCTCCCTCGACAACATTCGCTATGTTCTGGAGTCTTAATTTAAAATTTCAGGATTTTATAATCATTTGAAGGGGTCTCTTTAGCTGCTTATCAAGTTTCAATTTTCTACCACACAAAATGTAGTTGTTTATATATAGTGTTTTAATTTTTACCTCTTCCCTTACTCCTTCCATTGATCTTACTTCTAAAGAAATTTTTATTAAATTAAGAATAAGCTTGTGAACTTTAGATGTCGCGTCTACCTGCCAGCAAAACTAATTTTTCTATCTAACTTGAAAAATACTTCTGTTAACACTCCTTTCCCCTTATTTAATGGAATATCATTTTGAATTATAAATGTTTATGATTTTTGGTAACCTCACGGCCTAAATTGGAAGGCGTGTTTGTGTAATACTGTATGTTATGATTTGTGAATGACAATACATTTTGGTTGGCCTATAAACAAATAGAATAAAGGATAGGAAAGTAGGAGGTGACACTCTGATGGTAGTTATTTGGAGTTTTTTTTTTTACCTGCATTTTGTTTTTCCCCCACGCTGAAAAGTATCTGTTTTATTAGTTTTGAAAATATTTATAACCTCCTGATTCCACTTTCTCCAACTCTGTTAAAAATTAAATATAACAATATTAATTTGATTATTTGGAGAAGTCTCCCTACATAGCTACTAAATTAACTTTTTTAGCATATCTGAAATGATTAGTTTCTTATTTTGACCCCCTATATTTACCAAAAACTCATTTTTATATCTTCTATTTTAAGATTTGTCTTGGTAAAAAGATCAAGATTTTTTTTTTGCCAATTTCAATTAGGTACTTCATAATATTATAGAAGTGGGTTTTCATTTCCGGACATACTGTTTTCAGCTTTATGGGTTGAAATTTATTTTCTTTAGCGTCTTATTATCAAGGTCCGATCGGGCTGGGGGATGCTTGGAAAAAGATGCCCCCCCCCCCCCCCCCATATATTCTTTTACTGCTTGTTCAGGTAGTATGAACTTTTTTTTTTCAAAATCTGTTAATTGTAAAAGGCCAACAAACTTAAAATGGTGTCCACAATAAACCCATTATTAATAAGTTAACATAAATAAATAGTAGGCCTAATAGATATTTTGTTGACAGATTGGTTTGGATGTCACATTGTTTAAGTATCTTCTAAACTTTCTTTACCCACTTTAGTGGTCGAATGTTCAAAGGCTTCACTCAGACAATCAACTGGACTGTCAATGAAAGGAACTCTGGGTTTGAATCCCATTTTAAATAAAATAAATGTTGTAAAAATATGTACAAGGCCCCCTCAAGCGTGAGGCCCATATCCATGACCCACGTACCCTCCCCCTTAATCTGGCCCTGCTTATTATTTATATGGGTTTTACGCATTTTAATTATAATAATGGGGCGGGGCTAAGGAAGATATATATATTTAGAGGAAAGGTATCCGCCAAGTAAAATCTTTTTAATACAGGTTGTTAATATTGTTGTGATTTCTTAGAAAATTTTCTTATGAAGTTAAATTTTTCTGCTTTGTATGAAATAAATGAGCAATATTTCTAGTGTAATGCTGAAAATAAGAAAATATGACGTGTATGGACTAATCTTATTCAAACTATAAGGTTTGATCGTGTATTTATTGTTAGATAATCTAAATACCTGTTTCATACGCGATACAAAGACTTATCGAGGAATATTTGATTGGCGTTTAGTTTCAACTTTAGACTCCAAAACTTAACTTTATTTTCTTCACTTTAGAGGATCAGGCTTCTTGTTAACCATTGCCATTGTTTTATTTAGAACCAAGTTAAAAGATCACCTCATAGATAAACAAAGTAGATTTCTTAATGCAAATTGTTAAAATTATTCAAAAATATCACAAATATATCATACACAGAAGAAAAAAACTATTCAAACATGTACTAAATATTTAAAATGACGTGGGTAGTAAATAATATTACTTGAAATTTTTGCATTTTTAGAGCGAAAACAAAAATATTACGACTTAACCTAACCTATCCCAGTGGCAGACTCAAATTAAAAGAATCAAGGATGTTCAGATTTTAAAAATACTACACTTGATGTGCTATTTCAGAAAACTGTTCAGTTGAAAAGGTATTAAAATATGGAGGGGGTAATAATAACAGTTTACATATCTCCATAAGTTTATTTTTTATTAATAAATATAGTTTTTTAAATATGACCCTTGTTCAAATCATTGTTTAGAAAACATATTTTTAATTACTTCTTTTAATTCCAAACTATTTAGGAAATATCCAAATAAACAATCTTTTTGAAAACCTAGACATCAAATTTTTGAAAACAATATTTTGGGTGTAATCACGGAAGAAAAATCATAAAAATTATTTAAAAAGTTAAAATTCAATAATTTATATCTTTTTATGGTTGTATTTACAAAAACCTAAAACACATTTAGTTGAAGCGAACAACCCTTATTTTAATATAAGATAAATAAACAAAGCTATTAGATAATAGCTAGCATCAGCTTTAAGGATTTTGTAATACACGTTTTTTTAGACATTTGTGAGGGTTCTTCCTTAAAAGGTTAAGTTGTCAGTTTCACGAAAGTATGTTGTATGTTTTGTTTCGCGAATGAGCTATAAAAATATATAAACAATACTATTATGTTTAAATATGTATTATAAGATCAAAAACGATAAAATGATCTTGAAATATGTTTAAAAATAGCCATTCTAATTATCTAAATATGATGTTTGGCGTTCATTTTTTTCAAATAATGGGTTTTGATATCTATTTTAGAAAAATCAAATACTAACACGTATCACGTAATTTTGAGGGAATTATATTTCAGAGTAATATTTTTTGTACCACTTCTATCTTTTCACACTCTCACTGACACACATTTTCTCTCATTTTGTCTCAGACTGTTTCCCTCTCTCACTAAATCTCTCCACTCACACACACTATTAAACAATTTTTCTCACATTATATTTATCACACTCACTCATAAACTCTCTTTAAACTCATTCACTTTCTCTCAAACTTATTCTCTCTTTCAAACTTTCTCACACACACTATCAAATTTCCTCTCTTTCTCAAACTCTATCTGTCTAAAATTCTTTCTCATCTCTCTATCTCAAAATCACTCTTTCCCTCAAACACTTACTTTCTTGAACTTTATCTCAATCAAACTATCTCTCTACGTCTCAAACTCACTCTCTCTCTAAATCTCTCTTTCTATAAAACTCTTGGTCTCAATCCTTCTCTCTAACTTTCTCTCTCGAAGTCTCTTTCACATGCTTTCATATCTTCTCTCTTTCACACAATACCTCTCACACTTTCTTTCACACTATTTCACTCTCTCTCTTTCTTACAATAATAGTAATAATAATATAACAATAATAGTTAAGGATCTAGTCAAACCCAACATTTAAGTTTATATATGGCCATTATGATATCGATGTTCACTGACAAAAGTTGTTTCACACGTGGCTATTATACATTTAGTAATACAATAGGCCTAGCTAAAAAAAATATGTTCATGTAGAGTTAACATTGCTTTAGTCCACTAACTTTAGGCGAAAATCAGGCATCACTTCATAAAAATGCTAAGTGAGTGAGCTGAATATTGGTTTCCACTTTCACTTTGCCTTTCTAAATAAGTTGTCTTAAGTCTCCATCATTCGATTGTACAATTTTACCGCACGTAAAGGTTGCTCAAAATTGTGTTATTTATTGTTTTTCACTAATAAATTCGTCCCTATTAATTTTATAATCATGAGATATGCTAACAAATAAATAAGATTAGAAATTTATATTTAAAAAAAGTTGGTTTTGTACACTTATTTATCTATGGTTTGACTGACTGACTGATCTACAGATTTATTGTTTTTGTTTGTAGAATTAAGAGTGTAGGAGATTTGTCGATGTTTTTAGAAATATTGTAAATATCTCGCATCATTTGTGCTATCTATATTAAGATGAAACAACCAACAGAACTTTTTACTTTCCAAAGATAACCGAGGGCTGTCAATTTACATTTTAAGCCAAATGACTTTTGTGAAAGTAATTTTCAGGCCAAATGACTTTTGGTTTAATTTTTAAGCCAACTGCCACGCTCCCTGTGATCACACAGAGAACATAGATTGAAGGCGATATTTTAAATATCACAGCAAACAACATATCATTTGATAGAAATAACGAGTTCAAATAATAATCAACAATTTTAACTAGCGATAACAATATTAGATTGAAAATTAGGAAAAGAATAGTCGGGAAATGCTTGTTATTATTCTGTCAGTAAGTTTCTGCCAAGGAATGTAAGACTAAAAATATATATATTTTTTAAAATACCGATTCTTTATGCGTGCGAAACATACATGGCCTCTTACCTTAAGAGGATATTGGTCCTATGCCGCCATTGCTCCCAAATGTGGCAAAGTACACCGTGCGGACTCTTAGGTTATTATTGTTATTATTAGCACCGCGTCTTACTACCCATTCGGGTTATACGCACTTACGCTAATGTGTAATGGCAGGGTGATTGTGAGATGAAATGAAGGACCTACAGTTTAACGTGGGATCTGAACCACGGTGGAGGCCTGGCATTCCCCACATTCACAAGATGTCTTGTCAGAGGTGAGGACTCTTAGGGAAATCATGTTTACGAAACAATAAAAAATGCTATAATAAATTATTTTGCATTTTTGAAGAGCGTAAGAATATGACGACGTACCTATATTTTAATCTATTTCATGATATGTTTGAAAAGCTCATAAATCCTTAATAGATTCGTTTAAAATAAATCGTGATTCAGAAATAAATAATAAAAATCTTAAAGCTATATATATACAAAATTATCTAACTAAGACGTTTCCATAAAAAAAAATCCATAGTCCCAACAGAAAAAACTGAATAAATATGATTTTAAAACGATTATTTTTTAACGGTTGCTCTGCTATCTGGAGGAAAGACTCTGAACTACCCGACCGGTTGACGAGGAAATGGTTTAGGGGAGGGGGGCAGGGGAGGTTGGTTGAAGGGAGTAAACACAAAAGGAATGTGGATAGTGTCCGCCTGACCCGCGCCTGGTGCTTTGGGCTAAAGGCAGATAAGAGAAGTCAGAAACAACTCATTAGCACATTTATGCTACAGTGGTATTGCCGTTTGTCTTGAGAAGTCACAATGAATACTTCGGGATTTGACAGAAGAAGAGGCTATATATAAATCACATCTACATTTATGCGCTCCACGTAAGAAAAGACGAGGAATAGAATTAAAATAATATTGGAAACAAAGGTAGTCTACAAATTTATTAATTTAGAACATGTAATTCCAATTTAATTATCTATTTTTCAATTAAAATATGTAAAGCTGAATTTTATATATTAATCTATAAAATGATAATTTACAGCTAGAGAAAATATCAAATACCTTCCTAATAAATTGGGATTTTTGAAACGATGCCTGATTGAAGTATTCCACTAAACTAAATTTAGGATTTGGGATATATTAAAGGTGATATCGAAACAAATATGCCAGCGTTTGCCTGTAGTGTGTATGGGAACACCTCAGTGAAAACAATAAATGTGTTGAAAAACATTCATAACGAACCATTCTTTGACAGGTTTAAAAACTATTTTTATATCTTGAAACTTTGTTTTTGATAAATCCTATCAATGACAATTTAAAAAAATCCTATATAAATAAAAATATAAATACTGTATCTTTCTTTATTTGTTCTACTGTGCTGGCGGCCGGGGTTCAATCCTCTGTACCGGCACAGATTTATCTGATTACCAAACCCTTCCTTCACCTCTGACAAGACATCTTGTGAATGTGGGGAATACCAGGCCTCCACCGTGGTTCGAATTCCACGTTAAACTGTAGGTCCTCCATTTCATCTCACAATCACCCTACCATTACACATTAGCGTAAGTGCGTATAACCCGAACGGGTAGTAAGACACGGTGCTAATAATAATAATAATAATAATAATAATAATAATTTATTTGTTCTAAACATATCTTTCTTCCAAGACTACTATAGGCTGTCGTGAATCCTAACTGTATATTACAAACTTGTGAAAAACCCTAAACTGTGATGACGTACACGCTAAGTTCATTTAACGTGGTTTCCCGTTGACATAGTCATCGGGGTTCAAATCCCGGCTGGGTGTAGATATGGTATTTTTTTAAATGTTATCTTAAATGTTTTCCATACACTTCTTCCTTGAAAATTTGGGTACATTTTAACTAAGTTTTACTTTACCCATTCAAACTCTATTAGCTTTATTAAAATGCATGTTTCCCGGATAGGTATTAAAACCCCGAGAAAAAAATAAGGTAATTTTTATTAATTACAAAATTATTGGACGTTAGGGAATTAATTGTAGTGCCTACAAAAATCACTAAGAGACTTTTTTATTTTTATACACCCACTTTGGTGGCCGCGTGATCTAATGCGCTACTCTCGCAATAGACTATAGATTGTCGATGACGGGGAGTTTAAGGTTCGAATCTAGGTCGGGTGTACTGAGGGTGGTTTTCCAAAATGGTTTACTACTCTCCCTCCACGTAAATGAGGGCATACTTAATATTGATATAACCTTCCTAATCCCAAAACCCTTAGCTCAATTAGTTTATAAGCGTAACACCCGAACGGGTAGTAAGATGCGGTGTTAAAAAAAATACTTTTTACCGTATTTTTCAATTTTAATTTTTCATACTATTAAAGAGCATTTTGGAGACAATTTCAAACTGATTTTAATTGTAATAGAAAAAAACCAAAGTTGCCGGAGGCAGATAACGGTGATCTGAGAGTCCACACATCACATCTATTGAGACTGTAGTTGTGAATGATGTTAGTTATGCCGTTCCATCAGTACATTACTTTGATATGGATAATGATAGCGCTTTTACAGAACCTCAAAGGTAAACGGATCCAAAAGACACATTTTAATATAGTTCATTTAGACTGGTTTTTATGTTTATCAGACTATTCATATTATAGGCCTGCTTATAAACTAACACTGGTAATAAATTAAAATGTTATCAATGTTGACCAACAAAAAATTGGTGTATTTTATATAAAACCCTTCTTACCAGAATCTACCATTGCAAATCATAAAACCAAGCTAAGAATGAGCAAGCTTTAAATAAGCTCAATGACTATTTAAAAAAAAAGTTTGTAATCAAATCAATATCTTTACAAAAGGAAAATAAGTTTATTTGTATATTGAATAGATTGCAATAAAACCTTGTAATAAAAAAAATAAGTCTTCCTTTGCACAAAAGTGATGTACAGTATAGGATCTTTGTTTTAACGATGGGGCTAGTATTATTCCGGGGCAAGGTGGCCCAAATATATACGTACATAATATGTAGTGCTTAAAAATAGCATCATCATGATCATCAACATATCTTAAACAGTGGATTCCGGAGGGGGCAATAGGGTTGATCTCCCCCCCCCCCCCCGGAAAGAAAAAAATCGAAAATATTGAA
The DNA here is from genome assembly GCA_039000515.1 of Timema cristinae. Lineage (NCBI taxonomy): Eukaryota > Metazoa > Arthropoda > Insecta > Phasmatodea > Timematidae > Timema > Timema cristinae. The sequence continues at coordinate 57,191 of JBCFYV010001637.1, forward strand.
AATAATATCTTACTTTAATTTTGTAAAGAATGACTCTACCATTTCCCTTGCCCAAACTCCTTCATAACCTAACATCAAAATAAGAGTTTGGGAAATATCTTGATTAGGAATTTGTCACAATTTAAATCACAAATCTTCTCTCAAAAGTTTCCTGGATTCGGCTGATGTGCCCAGCATACTTATAGCTGGAATAAATTTCATGTGCGGGAAACATTTCTTTACAGTGCAGAAATTAGTATATTTTTAACTTCAAATTATAATAATATTAGTTTTGCCTGGAATACTGATACATTGTTTGCTAAATCTGAGATGTAATTATTTTTCTCTTGATTTCCTCTGAAAGTTTTCAAAACCTTGCCTCTGCTGCAGTAAACACGGTCGCCATATTTGGCCTCGGTTTCCATTGAGGAATCCTTTGAATTGTCGGTGATTGAGTCCTCTGATTTAATGAAGTTCTCTGTTTGCACTAATGTCCGTATCAGATTTCTTTAGCCCAGATCTTTTCCAACCAAATTTTACTGGTGTAAGCCTATAATGCAGTGATATGCAATAAGTGTGTTGGCGTGGCAAAGTTATCACATATGCTTTGTGAGGAGAGACACTATTCCATTGTTTGCTCTAATCATTGTAGACAAATTTATACAAATACCTTTTTGATGCCTTGCAGCCTTGATCTGTCCATCCATGGAGTACAGAAAGACGAGTTATTAATAAATTTAGAATTCTTACGTCACACCTGGAGCAAATATGCTCATTTGAACGGTTGATGTTATGTCAGAGAACTCATATATGGCTAGTGAAAAAATATATGCCAATTTTTTGAAATTTTCAAAAATTTCGATGCAATAATATGTGCAATATCTGTGACACTGCGTTACATAGATATTCGATTAAGACATATTCCCTCAAACTTCTTCACGCAATTAACACAAGGTTTTTAAGATACGGCTACCAAACAATTATTCACACAGCCCCCATAAATAAACGGACTCGATGTCATAGCTGCTGTTGAAGTATCGGTAGACTTACTAAGTATAAACTTTAAAAGTTTTATATAGTGGGTGACCTGGTGGTCTAGGGGTAAGGTGTCAGACTTCTGTGCTGGCGGCCGGGGGTTCAATCCTCGGTCCCGGCACAGATTTATCTGATTTCCAAACCCTTCCTACACCTCTGACAAGACATCTTGTGAATGTGTGGAATGCCAGGTTGCCACCGTGGTTCGGATTCCACGTTAAACTGTAGGTCCTTCATTTCATCTCACAATCACCCTACCATTACACATTAGCGTATGTGCGTATAACCCGAACGGGTAGTAAGACGCGGTGCTAATAATAATAATAATAAAAGTTTTATTAAGGGACGAAAGCATTTAATCATATTTCGCTGACAACCTAGTCTAAGTAATATGAGAATATGCTAGGAATTTATTTTGCAAATTTCATTTAGTCGGTTGGCCGCAATAAATGGCATGGCGGGCCATGGGTTGTGCACCACTGTCTTACCTTATCGGTGGGAAAAGGGTTAATTTTTGCCTTAAGAGGTCCTACTCTTCTAGAAGTCATGCTGCTGTAGTTTCTTACAATACTAAAACTCATCTATATAAAATACACAAAGTAATGTACCAAGCTAGTCCCGGGAAGTTTACTAAGAAGATGGAGATGTGAAGACTTCGTCAAATTGAAAGAACAAGAAGTCTGCCTGCAAAAGTGAAGAAAAAGAACCCATTTAGATCTAGGTTGACTAATAATTACAAAGACTATGGGCCTTGTGCTCAGAAGCCTGATATGGTTATGGAAGAATTTGATAGAGAGAAAATTAGATTTATTGCTACTTTACCAAGCACATCAGAGCAACGTGAGGAGCTTGAAAGAGGGACACTTCTCCAAAGAAATAGTGGTCGATGGAAAGAAGTACGGCGAAAGCTCCTCACTGCCTCTAACTTTGGACCCGTTTGTCGAAGACTTCCTCACACATCTTGTGAAAAGGCTGTTCAAGGTATGCTCTATGATGATTTTGACACAGATGCAATGCTGTACGGTAGAGATGATGAGAAGAATGGTATATTGGCTCTTGAAAATAAAATGAATATTAAAGTTGAGCCTTGTGGGCTCTTTGTTGATCCGGAATTATCTTACTTGTGAGCAACTCCCGATGGTCTAATAGGATCTGACACCATTATTGAAGTGAAGTGTCCACCCTCAGCAAGGAACATGACACCAGAAGAAGCTGTTTTAAAAAGAAAGTTTACTTTTTGGAACATAAGCAAGGACAAAAAAGAAATTACGTGCATTAACAAAAAACACACTACTATCAAGTGAAAGGCCAACTTCACGTGACCAGGAGAAGTTACTTTCTCTTTGTTTTATGGAAAAATGTGGGTATAAAGGTCGAGAAGATTTTCAGAGACGATGCATTTTGGGCTAGCCACATGGAGAAAAAACTGAGCCAGTTCTATCTAGATTGTCTCCTGCCAGAGCTTGTAGATCCAAGACGCAGACGATCCATGCCGATTAGAAATCCACCTTACACAACAAAGGCTATTGAAGACAAACAAAAGGCTGACAAATGTAAGGCAATGGCCCTTGAGAATTCCAATTCAAAACCTAAAGTGAGGCGAAAGCTTTAGTTATTAGGCTTCCAAACGCAAATATAGAGCTAAACTCTCCTTACCTCAATTTTGACTTGTTTTTTAATCGTTTCGTGATTATGTGCTAAAAACAAAATATATAATCTCTAAAATTATGAATAGTTATAAAATTAAAATTGTCGACTGTGTTTGTTGAAAAGTTACCTAAACTCAAATGTCTTGTATTCTATTGTGATTGTGATCGTTTTATAGCGTTCTATATAAGGGTGTGTCGAATAAATTGCTATTTGCTTCCCATACAATTATATAAAACAATTTTTTTTAACTAATTAATAAAATAATCACAACATTTCTAAGTGGTCAAAGGTGGGTAAATGATTGTTTTGGAGCGTATATTGACATTTCGAAAAACTTTTATCCAACTATGTTTTTAAATTTCATATAATAACTATAGTATGAAGAGAAATATGTTGAATATATTAATGCGAATGTGTTCAATTCATTATTTTATAAAATTACTGGTGAATGTATAGAATCACCAAAAGTAAAAGTAATTTACCAGTAATTTTTTAATATACCTATTCACTTTGGTGAAAGTATGAAACATCGACGGTATTTTCTACATCTACCATTGATTTTATAAAATATATAAGTTATGCTGAATATATTATAAAACATAACTCGAAACTAATAAAACCTTTACTTAGCTTATTAACATTCACCAGTGACTGATAGTAATTTTATAAAATCACCGGTGACTTTATAAAATTTTCAGCGATTGAAATAGTGTTTTTGTAGATTCACCCAATGTAAAAAATACGAAAAGTAGCAACAGATGAATAAAGGCATCTGATTGGCTCAGCGTTTGAGTCACTCAGTACACAAGCCAGCTCGTTAATTATATTCTCAAAGATAATGGAAGATAATCTCAGTTGTTAAAAATTAGGTAATATGTTGGAAGTTGGAAGAATAAATAAACCTTAAAAATACACACCAATGTGCAATCAACATTGTTACTCTACTTATTAAAAATAAACGGTACGGACGACGGTGCACCGCACAGTCTTTCTCCGTTTCTCATATTAAAATGGACTGATTTACTAAAAACTAACACTGGTAATAAATTAAAATGTTATCGATGTTGACCAACAAAAAATTGGTGTATTTTATATAAAACCAATATATATATTTATTTATAGAAATAAATTTGAACGATTTTTGTAATCTAACATCATTAATCCTTGTTAACTCAAAATATATATTTTTTAAATCATTAGTCGACTGTTTCATGTTTTGCTAAAAGTGTTTTAAGAGGTTTTACAATTTTAATTTTTTTTTTTACTTCGTGTAAAACATGTCAATTTCAGGTTTTACAAGCGTTTATACTATTACTACAACGGCCATAAAATTATTGATTTTCCCGCACGATTGAAACAAGACTTGTGACGTTAAATAGATGGTGCATCGTTACACGGGGCATAGGGGCCTAATGTAGATTCTAACACTTTCATCAAAATAAAGGCTCAATCATTTTTTTCTCTAGGTTATATTACTTTTACTAGATGGATTAGTGAATGGTATAAAATATAGTATTTTTATTTTCTGAAAATAGATATTTTCGTTTATGAGCTACAAAATGGCAACTTTACTTAGGTGGTAGAAAAAGGACCACGCTTGGGCCGAGACCTTTGGGTTAAACAAAGACGACCAGTCCAGCGGCTGTAAGAACCCGAAAGAGCAAACGAAGAGTACAATGCCGTTTTACTATTCTTTTCTTTCTTTAAACTGCTGTCCTCCCCAAGATAATTACACATCCCTTCTGTGTGCTCGTGAGTGTTGTCTCTTGAAGAAAGAATGACAGAGTAAAAGAGGACTAGGCGATTGTCAGTTCACCGAGTATTTCCTCTCTATACTGGATGACTTCCTCTGACGTATTCATCTAAGCTCCACCTCCCTCGCACACGCACGGGCTGCGCAACTTCAGAACTGGCATTTTTGGTTCAATAATGGATGGTGATAGTGGGGAGTGGAGGAGGCTAGTAGCTACTATAAAATTATGAGCTGCATGCTTACCCCTTACTCATGACCAGACATTGTTAGGATAATAAAATCTCGCATATAACGGTGGACAGGTCATTGCAGCACGAATGGGAGTATCTAAAACCACGTTCAAGGTATTAATAATTGGCAAACCCAATGGGAAAATACCATTGGGAAGACCCAGACGGGAGGATAACATTATGATAGACTTTAAAGAGATAGGGTGTAATGTGATAGACTGGAAAGAACTAGCTCGAGATAAGGATATGTGGCGTACTTTTGTGTGAAAGCGGCAATGAGCTTTCGAGTCCCTAATGCTATAGAGTAAGTAGAGTAAGTCTATGTTTAATTATAATCTACGTTTTTAGTAATATCTTAACACCAACTAACATCACTTGTGCCATCTATATTCAGATGAAAAAATTAACAGTACTTATTTTACGAAGACACTTTTAGGTTTTAACAGCATATTTTAGGATAAATAATTTTGGGCCAAATTACTTTAGGCCAATTGACTTTAGGCCTAATAACGTTTAGGCCAAATGACCCTTGGGATTCCTATCGAAATTAATAACATTGAATTTTTTTAGTTCAAAATTCACTTTAGGCCAAATGACCTTTAGGCCAAGTGATTTTAGGCTAACTGACTTTAGGCTAACTGACTTTAGGCCAAATGACTTTTAGGCTAACTAAATTTGAGGCCAAATCCCTTTTAGGACAACTGACTTTAAGCCTACTGCCACGTTTCCAGTGAAGCAAGCTGAAGACAAATTGAAAGCAATTTAGAATACATTGAAGAACAGGGTCTTCAGAATTTAGGTGCCAACTTTAAACTTAGTTTAATGGTGTATAGATACAATGATGGGGTGCATATAGGTTGTCACATTATACATATATATGTCTTTAATACATTTTATTTATAATAATTGATTAACAATAATTTTATTTATAATAATTGATTAACAATAATTTTAAAAACTACACAATGTATATAAGGGGCTATTCATAAGCCATGTAACCCCTTTTCTCACTTTTTACCCGACCCCAACCTGGCCCTCTTATGTAGCATTGTGTAGATATTTAGCATGACCCCTCTCTCCCTACCCATGCTATGTAACTTTTGATATCAAGAGTAAATGTAAATATTTAATATGTAATCTTTGTCAGAGTACACAATTTTATAGAAAAATTAACGGGTTTTAGAATTAACAGTACATGCTGTAAAAAAGAAAATGACTCAACTATTACACAGGTTTATAAGCATGGACACAGATTAGATAAAAAACGAACGACACATTTAATTATGGTACCAACCTAAACTAGAATATTCCTGCATAGAATTGCATATTTTAACACTCCTCCTCAATTCGACTACAACCACAAAATTAGGCAAAAATCCTACATGTACCCTTAAATACATACAAATAAACTCTAGTGAATCAGCATTTGATTAAACCAATATAATTACAAAAGTACTCAAACTTGTTTCCAACCAAACTCTTTGTCAGAATGTCAACACATTGTTCATTTGTTTCCAGATAAATCACATCAATAACACCACTTAAATACAAATCACGAACAAAGTTGCATTTGACATCAATATGCTATCGTCTTCGATGTTCCCATTTATCCAAACATCTTATACAGGACTGGTTGTCCTCGTACACCTTGGTGGGTTCTAGAGTGATCCCAAGGTCCTGGATCAGTCTTCTCAACCAGAGTAGCTTGTATGAGGCGGTCGACAAGGAGACAAACTCTGACTCCGTTGAGCTAAGGGCAACTGTACGTGTAGTTCAACACAGTGCCACCATAAACTTGGAATAAATACCCAGATGTAGATTTACGATAATTGCTGTCATTGGCCCAGTCCGCATCAACGTGGGCCCGTAAGGCGACATCACAGTTCGTCGGAAAGAAGAGACCAACTTCAAGTGTTCCTTGAATGTATCGTAGTATTCGTTTGAATCCAATCCAGTGAACTTCTGTTGCATTGCTCTGATACCTGCTGTAGAAATTCACTGAGAAGCTCAGATCAGGGTGAGTGTAGAGCATCACGTGCATCAAACTACCAGCAAGCTCACGGTAAGGTTTTTTATATTATGCACTCTGATGTAGTTATTTAAGGTGGTTTTGTCTCCATCGGTGTCTTGACCAGTTTGCATTGTTCCATACCAAATTTCTTGAGAACTTTCTTCAAGTAGGCTGTTTGGCTAAGGGACATACCATAAGTTTTCTAATCAATTTGTATGCCTAGAAAGTTGTGCAAACCTCCAAGATCCTTCATCTCGAATTCTGACATAAGATATGTTTTGATGTCATTCAACTTCTGCAGATTGTTTCCTGCCAAAATTATGTCATCTACGTAAACCAACAGGTAAGTTTTTATGCTGTTGCTGAAGTCAAAGTATATACATTTTTCATTTTCAGACTGCTTAAATCCAAGAGAATTCACAAATTTGTCAAGTTTATCATCCCACTACCGTGGTGCCTGCTTCAATCCATAGAGGGTCTTGTGTAACTTACAAACAAGGTTGCTGTCAGTTACGAAGCCAGGTGGCTGCTTCATATACACCTCTTCAAAAAGGTCTCCATGTAGGAATGCATTTTTCACGTTCAACTGGAAGGCAATTAAATCTTCTTTGTTTATAATTGCAAGCAGGGTTCTGACAGAGGTTAAATGGGCTACGGATGAATACGTTTCATTGTAGTCAAAACCTTTCTTCTGTGCACAGCCCTTCACCATCAAACTTGCCTTGTACCTGTCAAGCTGTCCATTTTCATCCTGCTTCATCTTGAAGACCCACTTACAGTTGATAGCTCGTTTACCGGATGGCAGTCAGTAAGGGTCCAGGTCTCATTTTTCTTCAATGAGTACATCTCTTCCTCAACTGCAGCCATCCATTGCTGAGCATCATCTCTACTATGGATGTCATCGAAGGTTTCTTGCAAGTTGTCAATAAATGACTCAGCACCAAAAGCCAGTATGACATAGTCATTTAGGTACGCTGGTGCAGTGCGAGGTCTCGTGCTCCTACGCAGAGGTTCAAGTTCCTCACCAGGAGTCTCTTCTTCGTCAGAAATTGCCTCTGGCTAGCCTCCTGAAGACGGCTCCCCTGAAATTCCTCAGTAAAAGCTTCATTTGGAGTCGGACTGATGACCTCAATAGCTCAAGACTATGTTGAACCAGCAACACCACTGTGCAACACCCTCCACTGTCCCTGTAGGAAAGGCCCTTAAAACTACGGGAAAGGGGGGATGTGCATACATGAAATATCATCAACAAATTAAAGAGCAAATATTTTAAATCAGGAATACTTTAATCATCTTCAAAAAACAAATAGACAAGAGGATAATGGCCTTAATTCAAACTTCCTAGTAGCTACTATCCATAAAAATAACATTGCATCTTGAAAACTAACTTCTTAAACTTGACTTACGGTTTTTCCCATAATATTACAGAATGATAGTATAATAAATATATACTAAATTTTTCCAACAAAATTTAAGGTAATAATTTTAATTAACAATTATATTCAATGAAATCTTAAGTCCTTCAATTTACATTAACTCAAAGTATATATTGATAAAATAAAATGGACACAGAATAAAACGCTAAAAATAGCGTATACCAACAAAGTGTTGATAACTAACTCTAACAATTTGCAACGTATGACAATCATACTGACACCTAAACAATATTTGAAGAGTAAACAAAGCTAAAGCCAGGCGCAATCGCCCCATTGCGTTGACTAGAGACACGCCAAATTATAAATACGTGTTTCATCCCCGACACGCCTAATATCCTAAAAAACAGTTTAATAATATTGAAAGCATAGTTACAGCCTGGTCTAACCTCCATGACCCTGATACATCGATACATAATATGCAAAAAAGAGTCTATTTATATTAAACAAATTAAATTTCCCGGTCTATCCTTCATGACCCTGATACATAATAAGCAAATAAAAAAGTTTATCTCTATTAAACGAATGAATTTCTCGGTCCATCCTCCATGACCCTGATACCTATGATGCTGTTTCTATAAATGAAATTTAATTATACCAATCGGTCCAAACACCCTGGTCCCTCCTCCAGGACCTCCATACACGTAACGCTGTCATACAATGCTCTGTTGCAATGATATATTGCAATGATCTGTCGGTAATGACCCCTGGCAATGCTCTGTCCCTATACAATTTACATACTCTTATATATACTCTTTCTGAATCTAGCACACAAAACAAGGGGGGGAAAGTTCATATTCAAGCCAGTCACGTAACCACAGGCATTACGTCATTATACATCAGTCTCTTCTTTCTTCCTGGTCTCTGATTGGCCGTCAGCCGACGCATTGCAGCAAAACACGAATATTTGAAGTTGATCTCTCTCGACAGCCGTTGGAAGCGTCTGTTTCTAGGTGACGGTTGCCATGGTCTTCCCCCAGGTGGCAACACTGCGCAGATATGATTTGTCAGCTCGACCCTCAGGAACGTCGTTTAGTCATAATATTTTTCTCGGGCCGGTTACAGCTTTGGACATTTCTTATAGTCGTCCGCGACCCAGCCGGGCCGTTTTGACTTGGCAGGATTCTAGTGATGTCAGCTTGGAGATTCAAGGTGCGTGACGAACAACTCGTTTTGTAGATAGACAATATTGGATGAATAAAGAACGTTTATTTGATGTGTGATGGTTGGGCTGCATTGGGCTATAATAGTGAATAGTACTATTATAGGTTACGTCGGAGTTATTAAGGAGCGGGTAGTATTTTATACGTGATGAAGCGTGTAGAATCAGGTTGGGTGGGGTAGCAATTGTACAATCGGTTATCGAAAATTATATAATGCCCACGTATGATTTTTTGTTCCTGTGGACACCACAGCCTGTACCCATTCGGGCAGTAACCAACAAAGTAGCACTTTTTCGAGCGGCTGTCAAGTTTACTTTTAAGAATTTGATTAGGTAATCGAAGATATGCTACACAGCCAAAAACCCTCAATTTTAACATATTGGGCTTTACACTATATCACAGTTCCTCTGGAACCTTGTTTTCAAGAGCTTTAGTAGGCGATCTGTTTATTAGGTATACTGCAGTCATAACAGCCTCCGTACAATGTGAATTATCAAGAGAAGAATGAAGGAGTAAACAACGTGGTTTCTCCATGATGCTACGTCCCATTCTTTCTGCGACACCGTTCTGATGACTGGTATGCCTGATCGTAAACTCTGATTGGATACCTTTCTTTTTTAAATAATCCAACATTTCCGGCGACACAAATTCACCACCATTATCTGATCTAAAGAGACTTATCTTTAGGTTAAAGTGAGCTGTTGCTATAGATTCAAATTGTTTGAAGTATGTAAACACTTCTGACTTTGCCTTTAGAGTAAAGTAACTATAATCATCAATCAGGGTAAGCATATACTTCTTTGATCATATGATAAGGACTTAATGCGCCCTACAAGTTCACTGTGTATGATCTACAAAGGGCGCTTAGCTCTAATGCGTGGTTTTGTGTGAGGAAGACGCGTTTGTTTAGCCTGTATGCAAGAGTCACATAAATCGCATATCGATCCTTGATCAACCTTGATTCCATCTACAATTTTACTTAAGTGATCTAAACCGGTTTTGACAATGTGACCAAGCCTCTTGTGCCACAAATCAGATGATGCTACAATGTAACTAGCAACACCAGCACATGCTTTTTCACGAAGCGGAAGACACATTGTAAACACTTTACCAGAAAGAGTGGCAGCAGCCACAAAATTATTGCCTTTCAAAATAATAGCGTTCCCTTTTCAAACACAACTTTAAGCCCATTAGTGTCCATTTTACTAACTGAGAGTAAATTAAATTGTAATCCAGGGACAATAAGTACTTTGGAAATTTTGATATAGTTTTGATTACCTTTGTGAGTCACAGACGCGTGTATATTTCCGATCTCTACAGCACACAACATCGATCCTGATTTAGCAATTTTTATTTTGATAGACTTTGATAGGCGTCTCTTATTTGAGACCTAAATAATATTTTTATCACTGATCATATGTTCAGTGGTGCCAGAGTCAAGCAACCACACAGATCCATCACAACAAGCCACTGACGTTAACACAGTCAAACTAAATTCATCATCACTAGCTTCAGCTACGTTTGCTTTACGTATTGAATTATTCTGCTGCTTCTTGCCTTTCAATTTAGGACAGTCAGAACAAAAATGACCAGCTTTATGACAGAAAAAAAACTTACTACCAGTAACTTTCTTTGAAATGCTTTGTTTACAATTGGGACAACATTCTGGCTGCGAAGATTTCAATTTTCTAGCCTTCCAATCAGTAACGCTAGAGAATGATTGGCTGCATCCATCGATACCTTCTGCTTGGCGTTTGCTCTGATCATCAAGTAGGCGCGTTTTTACGAATGCCAGGTTGAGATTATCAGCAGATAATATCTCTATAGTAGTGACAATTACTTGATATTCAGATGATTAGTCAAGAGAAGATGGCAGACAACATCTAATTCTTCGAGGTTAGCTCCCGACGATTTCAATTCCCGAATGGTACGACCAAACCTAACAAAATTCAATTCAAGGGTCTCTAAAGAGGGATCAAATTTCATTATCAACAAGGTTTTGCGTAATAAAAGTTGATTAGCAATAGCTTTACGAGCGTAAGTATTACAAAGCTCTTGCCATATATCATAGTCGGTGTTCTTATCCTTCACACAATCCAAGTTGCTGTCTGAGATTCGTTGTATAATTTGTGACTTACACTTACAATCGGCTTTCCGATGCTTGTCCAGCTCTTTTTCCTTTTCCGCCTTAATTTCAACATTATCACTACACGCAATTTTCGCCAAATCCCGATAGTCACTTTGAATAAAGGACAACAGATTGACTTCATCTAGAAGGGTTTCTACCCGAAACTTCCAGTTGTCAAAATTAGTGCCGACGAAAAGCGGAATTCTGTACGTTTTCGCTTCTTCTAAAACCATTATGGCGATGGTGATTGGCAACGGTGTCACAAACAACAAGCAAACACGTAGAGCTCACGCGTATTACGGTGCACACTTGACTTATAGGTTTATCCGTTCTAGAATCCACAATCACAAGCCTGGGCTAATAAATAACCTGTCAGAGTACACAAGTTTATAGAGAAATTAACGGGTTTTAGAATCAACAGGACATGCTGTAACTAAAAACATGACTCAACGGTTACACAGGTTTATAAGCATAAACACAGATTAGATAAAAAACTAACGACACATTTGACGATGGTACCAACCTAAACTAGAATATCCCTGCAGAGAATTGCATATTTTAACAAGTTTTTGTGACACTAACAGATGAACTCAGACATAATACAGCTCAGAACTGGAAATTTTCTATAAGTATTTTTTACCAACGGTTAAAACATTAACAATCATATTATCTTTTCAACATTAACATATATATAATCTGAGTTATATAACACTGTGATGTAACCACTCACCTCCCCGCCATGTAACACCATCTAGACAAGAATATTACTACTAGAACTCACCCACACCTTTTCAACGTGGTTTATAGCTGATTCATAAATCCATCAACCCTCCATACCCCCACCCCCCACCCACACACACAGAGCATGATCCCGACATACGAACGAATTTGCTTGGCAAACAAAAGTATATTTATTGCATAACCAAGACAATTTAAATGCTTTAAAACTCATGCAACGGTTAGTTTAACGTACAGGATGGAGCAATCAAACGGCAAGATTTAAAAAAAATCGCCAAAAATTAAAACCTTTTTTTTTTTTACATAAATGTAATGTACACTCCGTCGAGATTGAAAGGTAGCAACTTCTAACTCACCGAGCCCGTGAGGTATGATATACCTCCACACATGACTGCAGAATAGTTTGCCTAGCTACGCCCAACGCCTAAGTTAGAGAAGGCCTTAAGTCCTTTAATTAATTCTTGACTTTTGGGAAGGAGGTATGGGGGAGGGGTTATGTCTCTCAGCGATGCCCGAATGATTTGATTTACAAAATTAATTTTATTTTATTGTTCTGATAATGATAAAATCAATAATTAATATTGGGAATGCCAGGTCTCCGCCGTGGTTCGGATTCCACGTTAAACTGTAGGTCCTTCATTTCATCTCACAATCACACTTCCATTACACATTAGCGTAAGTGCGTATAACCCGAATGGGTAGTAAGACGCGGTGCTAATAATCAATCAATTAATCAATAATTTATATTTACATACTAAGTTAATTAATTATGTTTGCTATCATTAACATACGGGCTGGTATTTTTTTTTAGCTATTAAAAGTTTAACCACTTCAAACGTTATTTGGGCACTATTGCCCACATTGTTTGGTTTTACATGGTAACATAAAGCAAGTCTCCCCTTTTATAGAATCTTCATTACTATTTATAGCCAATTATTAATTTATTAATGATTAATTATTATATTCCACACATGTAACGTAGATAACAGATTAACTCTAAAAGGTTTTTAATTTATTTGTAAGAAGCTAAGTTTTTTTTTAAAAAAACTGTAATTTAAGGGTCCCAGTCCTAATTTAAAATATTTTATATTATTTCCGGGTGGACAAAAAATAAATATTGATAAAATCTCATCTTTTGGACATATTTTAGTTATAAAAGTGAATTTATTTGTTTCTTCAAAGTTATTATGACTGTGTATAACTTTGTGGGAGTATAGTTCAATCCACGCTTTATTTAATGTTACCATAGCGGCTATAATATAGCTATTAGTAAAACGCTTTAATAATTAATAATTTGGTTGAGAAAAGGTGTGGTTTATTAAGATTTGCGTTGATTATCATCATTTTATAATAAATTTAATTTATAATGTTAACTGTGATTAATTTTGTCAAATCTGCTTTTTACTAAATCAATTCTAGAAATATAAACAATAAAACTGGCCATTTCGTAGGCAAGTAATAATACAATATCAGAGTGAGGAGGTTTAAATAAAAATTGAAAAGCAAGAATAAATATTGTTTTGTTTTACGAGCTTAAAACCCCTTTCCATAATATCTCTGCTTTTTTAAGGTTAGAATTTAAATATATTCAAGTAAAAATATATTGTAGTTCTGTACTATATTTAATAATATCTGTCAATAGCCAAGGATACCTGGAATTTCACAACTTATTGTGGTGCATTTATTTCTATTCGTCAGGATGTCTCCTAAGAGAGGATTTCGCATACATAGTCAGGGTTTGATTTTTTTTTAAAGATATGGCCAGGTTTATTTATCTCTGGAACCATTTAAACAATTGCGCTGTGCTTTTTACTTTTGTACTGGATCAATATCCAGGCAGGTTTTAGCATTATTTGTATATAATCGGGTGTTTCGGTGGGAGTCTCGGTGAAGGGCCAGCCGAATGTTTGTATGCATTTATGGAACAACACAATTACTGTGGTGTAGTTTTGATTATTCTTTAGTGTATTTATACAGGCATTTTTTAGTATAGTGATTATAATTGGGTGTGTTGGTGTAAGTCCCGGTGAAGTGACAGCTGGGTATTTGTCTATATCTATGAAACTACACAATTACTGTGGTGTGGTTTTGATTATTCTGTAGAGTATTTATCCAGGCATATTGAGAATAATAATTATATTGGCATGGTTTGGTGTGAGTCCCAGTGAAGTGCCAGCCGGAAATTTGTATATTTCTATAGAACCACTTAACCGGTTAAAATGTAGTTTTTTATGTAAAATATTTATCCAAGCAAATTTTAGCATGATTTAATCATGTTTTGTGTTGTGAATCTCGGTGAAGGACCAGCCGGATATTTGTCAACAACTGATTCCGTATTTAATTCTATCCTGTAGGATATCAACCGGGGAAATTGTAGTATGATAGACTTAGGTTTTGGGGTTCGAGTCCCTGTTAAAGTTTCGGATGGATGTTGTGTAAATTTTATTTAGGATATATATAGCCACATAAGTAATTGCAGTGTTAATTTTTTTCAACTAAACTGAATACTGAAATTCCGTTCTTCCGTGAAGGGGATAGTAGAATCCAGAGTGAACTATTGGAGAATATTTATAAGTAACATAATATTAAATATTTCAACCATATTTACTACTAATTACTGGGGATAGTGATTATAAAGATACAAATTAAAGGTGATGTAACCACATTTCCTTGTAGGGAAGTTGGGAAACAATTTTGGAAAACGTGTCTCAATATTACCGGCCAGGACTAGAACCTTGTTTCATTCATCACTAAAAATGGACCATATAAGATTTGTTTTTTGTCCCCATGAATACTGAAGCAGTATAATATACATTATTTACCGTATTTCCTAGAATATTTATTTTACTTTGTAATTTTGTTTAATATAAGATATCAAATATTTAATTTTGTGGGTGTTTCGAGCTGAAATCACACTGGTCTATAATCTATTATTAACTGTGGGCTTTCTTTTTGTAAGTTCAATCAATAATGTTTTTACCACACTGAGATTATCAACAACTCTCAGAAACGCCCCGGTGGCGTAGTTAGCTAACACGCTAGTTTACTGTTTAGCTCGACTGACAAAGATGTGGAGATCGAGTTTCTAATCTCGCTCGGGTGAACTCGGGTAGTTTTTACTAATTGGTTTTACACTCTTCTCTACGCAAATGCGGGTTCCCTTCCTCTAACTTCAACCTTTCCAATTCCTAACCCATTAGAGTAATTAGTACTTAGGCGTATTTTCAAAACGGGTAGTAAGACGCGGTGCTAAAAAAAATACTACCCTCAAAAATTGCTATAAACACTCTTCCCTTGTCCTATTGATTTAAGATTGATTATATGAATGTTACCTAAGAAACAGTTAAGTTTTCTTGGCACTCAAACATATTAATAAATAGTTCGTTCTGTGTGTGCTAGCGGGCTATGAATGTTCGCGTATAGAGTAAAATAGTTAAATGACGCTTGTCTAAAATGAGGGTTGGAACACATTATTCACTTCATCAAGTAAAGCACTAGAAAAATACTGACAGTTTCTAATGCAGTTAACATTCATACATCTTCTAATCATTTATGTTTTGTAGTAAGCCAACAGTTATTACTCCTTCCAAGTTAATTTCAAGAACAAATAAGTTATGTATTTTGTAGGCTGTATTACTACTTATATGTTAAAATCTCATCTT
>JBCFYV010001638.1:0-47507 GCA_039000515.1 Timema cristinae
GAAAATTTATTTAAGCCCTTGCCTGCGTGTGCAAGTCTAAACCTATTTTGGTGGGATGGTGGGCGGGAGGGTGAAAGGCGTGGCGTGGCTTTACAACCGAACAAAGTATCCTTCCGCGCCAACAAGAACAGATGGATCACGGAAACCTTAGCTACCGAACAGATCTTGCGGAAAAATCATACGTTTTGGAAATAATAGTTTTCTCAAGAAAGAGTGAAATTTTATGTAAATATTTTTAATGCCCCTTCTAAGATAATGTATCAATGTTTATTAATTGTTTTATTTTTAATCACATGCTTCTATTCTTGACAAACTGTTTCGAAAATAGAATGCAACAATGATATTGAAGACAACAGTTTGTTCCATGGCTTTGCATTTCCACGCCAAATGAAAAGGACCAATCGCCTTAATTCATGAAACAAAACAAGAATCTAGTTTTTTTCTGTATTTTTTTTAAAAACCCGTGGTACTATCTTTTCA
Organism: Timema cristinae; assembly: GCA_039000515.1. NCBI lineage: Eukaryota > Metazoa > Arthropoda > Insecta > Phasmatodea > Timematidae > Timema > Timema cristinae. The sequence goes on from JBCFYV010001638.1 coordinate 481, forward strand.
GGTTATATGCATATGTACTAATTATACTAATGAGCTAAGGATCAGAAAGATTGAATTTAGATAAGTGTACCCACATTTGTCTGAGGAGAAAGTGGAAAACCATTTAATAAAAATCCACACTCGGTACAACCCAACCAAAATTAGAACCCTGATCATCTTGTCATCAGAAGTCTAGTCTGAATGACTCCTTGGAATATGTGGCCACCGGAGCAGGTTGATTGATTTTCTGTTGTGGTAATAAATTACTTATTTTATATTATTTAAACATTATGGTAAAACTTTCATTTATGCCAAGCACCAGTGTCAATACTCAAAATAATAATTTAAAGACAAATAATTTCAAGTGAATACCAGTTGGTTATCTTTGTCAAGAAACAAATCCTAAACTAGTTATGTTAATGATGATTGCTACTTAAAAACAAAAACAAATAAAAGAAATTAGCAACAGAGAGTTAAAAGATAAAGACAAGTAATTGCCATTATGCTCTTTCCCAGATAACTTTATTCCTAATCTTGTTTCTCGTCGTGACAGCTAACATGTTCCTCACAAACTGTGATACCATGACCTACACTACGCTGGTTTCTCTTACATTCAATGTACATTTTTCTAATTGTCAGGTCATTTAATCTATTTTGGATGTGATTGGTGTCAGTTTGTGAATCCTAACTGGCTGTTTCTTTTACTTATTATTTTAACATGCACTTTTCTGAACCGACAATCAGAACAGGATTTATAAGTTAACTTAAATCTAGAAAGACACAACATCCAGCCCCCAGCCGTTACTCAATCACCATGAAAGGGGAAACCCACATTTCACCAATGATAAAATTTTTCGACCCTTTCGAGAATTGAACCAACGACCCTCATATGGCTGTGATAAAGGTTTTTTTCTGATATTTTTTTATTCTCTTTTCAAACAAATGTGGATAAATTTCCTCATACTCAACCCTTTCACAATAATTAATATATATGTGATGTGTATTGTCCCTTGATAATCTGCGAGACAAAACTAAACTAAATAAATTATATGTAAAAGTTGTAAACTAAATTGAAAATTAGTAAATATTTTTACTAGAGATGAGTTGAATACCCTATTTTATGATCAGAATATTCTTATTAACTACAAATCCTGAGTTATAAAAAACATATTACACATTTCACCAAAGAAAAATTTTCAGTCATACCATGAATCGAACTCGTGACTCTAAGCTCAGTAGGCAGAAATGCTACTAAATGAGCTAAGGTTTCAGACGATTCAAGTTATAAATAATTAATCCATTTAACTCAAACTGTAGACACATGACTGTACTTCCAGTTTAATTGAAAAGCATAGTTTAAGATTTAATTCCAGGTGACGTGAACTCACCGAAGCTATGCCCTGTATAGAGCGCAGCACAATCAGGCAGAGTAATGGAGGGTTGCCGCAGCGGGATGCATAGTGAGCAGATGGCGGTCACTAGCTGAGAGGCGCCAAACACCGCCTTGGTTCCAAAATGCTGGGTCAAAACACCCCCAACCACTTGGGACAAGATGTAACACCAGTAGAAAGATCCCAAAATAGCCGACTGGACCGTAGAGTCCCAGTCAAATTCACCTTCTTCCTTTTAATCAAACACACATTAGAAGATTAGATCTATTATATATTATTATTATACACGCGTCTTACTACCCGTTCGGGTTATACGCTTTAAGCACTAATTACGCTAATGGATTAGGAATTGAGAAGGTTGAGTTAGAGGAAGTGAACCAGCATTTGCGTGGAGGGAGAGTGGAAAACCATTTAGGAAACCCCACCCCCAGTTCACCCGACCGAGATTCGAGCCTCGATCTCCCCGTCCTCAGCATCGAGCTCAACACGACAAGCGCGTTAGACAACTACGCCACCGAGTCGGGTATGAAAAGGGTAATTATATTGTTTGCCAAGAGGGGGGGGGGGGGGGGAATTGATTCAAAACTATCAACAAAGTAATGTGCAGTATCTTGAAAGAAATTTGATATATTGGGCTCAGTGGATCAGTCACACATGTAAATACAGAATATAACCACACTCATGACTGGTAAAAACTAATCTCGCTCCGATATGAGTTGAGAAATGACAGACAACACGTGGTCCAGAGTTCCCAACAAGGTTGTATCAAAGTCTCGTTTGTGTCAACATGTGACCTTATTGTTCCATTTTGAGATTAGTTAAGAATGAGTCCAAGAGTACATTCCCATTGGATAAAATAACTGTCACATGTTTCATCAAATGTTGTTTTGTCGCATTTTCATCTGTTACCAACTTGTTCATCATTTGAATGAGAAAATAATTAAGAGTTAGAAATTAATAATTTTTTAATCTTGTCAAAAAAATTGTGATTTTATATTAGATAGTTGAATAAATTCCAAAAACACCTTTCACTTATTTTATGATATTATAAATTTAAGAACTAAATAAAACTACTGTACTGCCTCCCTATATTTAAAAAAAAACCATTGTTGATACTTTTTAAGGTTTGAAATTTCACGAGCTTTTATATTTTCCATACCAAATATATGCATTTTCCCAGTATTTTATTTGCAAAGCTGTGAGTAAAAGTCTTCATTGTACTCATTGTTTTCTATAAAATTCTTTCATTGTACTCATTGTTTTCTATAAAATTCTTGATATTGTTTTTATAAAGTATGATATTTTGAAAAAATTCACATGAATTGTGGATAACACTGGATTAAGCTCTATATCTATTTATTGAATGCTATGTGAAAATTCTATTTTTACTTTTTTAAATGTCCCTGAATTTTCCCAGTCAAACCAAATTCTTTGGCTTTTCCAAGATTTCTTGGTGCATATCAACTCTTCTGAATTTGCACACCATTGTTCTGTGATATTCACTAGGTGTGCTTGTTAAATTCTCTCGGTTATGTTATTGTTGGTAGAAAAAATAATTAAAAGTATTTCATTCAATATAATTTTTATTGAGAAATAAGAGAAAAATGTCCCGATAGCCGACCTAGCCGTGTTCAGGTATTTACTAGTAAACTCATTGGGAAGACCTACACGCAGATGGGAGGATAGCATTAGAATGGATCTGAAAGAGAAAAGGTTTAATGAGGTGGACTGGATATAACTTATATAGGGGCAGATGCTTACTTTTGTAAGTTAGTAATAAACTTTCGAGCTCCTAGTGCCATGGAGTAAGCAAGTAAGCGTTTAAAATAGCTATTCTCCAAAGAATGTAATGGCTTACAATCAAAGAGTTGATGCTTTAAAATAATTGGTAATAAATAAAATGATAGAATATTAGGAAAATGGTAGAGCACAAATAAAAGTCTACTACTACTTCCTGAGGAAGATGCTATAATAGCAGTGAAATATTGAGTGTGTGTGTAAATATGAGTTAGTGTTTATACTTTTATTTGTGCTCCACCATTTTCCTAATATTCCATCATTTTATTTTATTACCAATCAAAGAGTTGAGTAATTAATGAGAATCTTGTTATTTATTCCCCAAAAGTTCAATCCGTGGTTGAATAGAAGACGACGCACATTTTCTGTTCAACTGAGAGAAGTCTTTATGTTGGAGCGTCAGCGTCACCAAACGACCGGCACCTTTGGCTCCCTAATGAATGGGGTTGGTGTCGCGAGGTCCTCCCCTTCCTCGGAGCCGATCTCGCCGGAGTCTTGGGTGCCTTCAAACGGAGTGGTGCTGGTGGTGGTTCGTCCTCAGCGCGTCCATGACGTCGATACCCAACTCCCGGACAAGGGCGGCGAGGTTGTCCGTTTCCGTCAGTACTCATACTGGAGTCTGAAGCGCCTGCTCAACCCAGTCAGCCAGCTCCTCGATAGTGGGTAATCCCTCCTCTTCGGTGAGACCGTGGGTTCTACTTCCAGCCAGGCCTGCTCCAGTAGATCCGCGTATGTTGGCTCAACGGGGAGGTGTGTAGCGCTCTGTAGTTTGTTCAGAAGTGGTTCTACTTCTTGAAACCATGTATCTTCCAGCAGCGCTGCCCAGATGTCCTCGGTGACCATGGTGGGTCGAGGCCAGCCTCTTGATATGCCCGACGGAGACTGTCTTGAGAGAGCGGAGTTTTGGCGATATTTGTCATGCTGTAGTTCAAATCTCCCCAAGTGTCATCAATAATATGATCTTACATTCACACAGTTATAAGGTAGAACTAGTGATGCCAAATGACCAGTGATTAATTCTTTCGTGGCATTGAATCTATTTATAAGACAGTTACACCAAACATGGTTAAAACAATACACCAATTAAAAAGTGTAGTAATGATGTGTTCTAGTGGTCAGAGTTCCTGCCTACAGATCCAGAGGCCCTGGGTTCAATAGCCAGCGTTTCCAGATTTTTTTTTTTTATGAAATAGTTTGCCTGGAACGAGGTCAACTCGGCCTCATGAGGACAAATGGGGAGATATTTAAATTTTAAAAAGTAGCAGCTCTGGTCTAAAAAACTGAGATTAACAGCCTCTATCGGCCAAAGTTGGCGCTATCATCACCAACAAAGGTGATGGCCGCTCAGTCAATGTCAACCGATTACGGGCTCACGGACAGAGTTATTTTTAGTAGATTAATTGTTCATCATAATTACATTCTATTTCACTTAACCTAATTGTAATACCCTTGTTTATTCAAACCATTTAACACAAGCCAAAGGTAGTCTTCAAATACAAATTAAATTTTAGTGAACTCCATGAACTGTACAATCTGCTTTCATCTAACAAAGACACTAAGTTAATCTCAAGCTAACATGAATTTTAACCAAAGACTCTCAAATACTTTTGGACATTGTTTGAACCCAAAAAAATTAATGATAGTAATTAAAACTGTCAATTCAATAAGATGGTAACTAACCTTTATGTTAAGGGATTGTTATATTTTCTTAAATCAATGGGAGTATTAAGACCCAAATGATTTATTGAAGGTGTAAAGTAGTAGTAGTAGTATGAGGAGGGTTATAATATGAAATTTGGGAGCAAGATAAAATGTTTAGTTTTTTTCAGTTTTTAGTCATCAAGAAACATATGTTTCAAAATTGATAGTGTGGAAAAAAAAAAAGTTCTGACATAGCTAAGTTTATTAGAGGCTGGAAATTTCCCATGCCAGATCAGAGTTTTGACTCAATGGGGGCCCTTGTCCTATTAAAGTGAGCGCATGCCACATATTCTCACCTGGATCGTGATGTTATCCCCATCAACAAAGTCTGTAGTATTGATGGGGTTGTAGCAATACATTGGGGAACCCACAGAGGAGTTTCCCAAGTCGGCGGGAGGGGGTAACTTCACCATCGCGACCATCGCAATGTTGATGTCTGTCCTCATCATAAAACTGACCAGGAAGCCGGTGAAAGACAGGAAATACAAGACGACGCGTGCCGGTATCAGTCTGAAACACATGTCAGCTTTACTGTAGTGTGTCCCTCTATGGGTGACCTAACCCCCCCTCCCCCCCGTTCAATCTCCCCCACAGCCCAGCCCATACTTACATCTCATATACATCAACCCCTTCTCTTCTTGTAAATTCTTCAAAATATAAAAAAAAAATGAAGAATCTTCTTGGAATTCAATGAAGATTTAAAAATAAAAATTATTACCTTAGTGTTTGAAAATATTCTTCCTTATTGGAGGAAATGATATTAGAAAAAATTAAAAATTTAATAAAGAAAATTAAATGACAAATATTCTTCTCGTATGTTCTTTTCAAATAAAGTGAATATTATATTATAAATGGCTTTTTACGTAGCTTTTGTACAGTTTATTCTCTCTTTATTTTCGGAGAAGGGTTTGATTGGGAAAAAATAACTTCCCAAAATTTAAATTTTAAAATAAACTGAGAAAATTTCTTGAAAGCAGAACAAACCGGATTAAATAGATTTTAAAGGTAGAAACTCATTCTAAAAAATTTCCCTTTAAAAAAAATTAAAAACCACGTACTATGAGTTTTTTTCCCAATAAAAAGGTAGTTAAAAAAAAAATTTTAAATTTTTTGTTTCATTAGTATTATTCACCATCCCTCACTTCCCCCCAAAGGGCCCCCTCTCAAAAAAATTAATAAAGAAGATGCCTTACCTTTCGGGCCCGAAAATAAAAATTGTTAAAAAAAAAAAAAAAAGAGGTGTAGATACTTTGAAAAAAATAATTTTTTAGGGTTTTTTTTTTTTAAAAGTGGCTCACGTTGGCATAAAAAAAAAAAAAAGGAACAAAAAAACTAAAAAGTTTTTCTGATGATTACCTTGAAATTTTCTATACGAAAATGTGGAATTTTTCCCTTTGATCACGGGACCATAAAACCCGTAACGATCGTTAATTACAATGTCGATCCACAATTTGAGAAAAAAAAAAAAAAATAACACGACTGTAAAAAAGTATTTTTTTTTGTTACGGTAAAAATTAAAAATAACAAGAGTCTATTTTGAATTTCAGCATCACCCACAACTCCTGTTTTTTTAAAAAAAATTAAATAAATTTTTTTTATACTAAAAAAAAATTACCTATAGAAACTATACAACCCAATGAGAATTTTTAAAATGAAAATACTAAAATTACAAAAAATTTAAATTGTGTAAAATACCTTCATTTTTGAAAAATAAATCAAAGACACACAACAATAAAAAAAAAGGCTGCAGTCTGGGTTTTTTGTTAGAAGTATTTCCGAATAGCTTAGAAATAGGGCTAAGAAAGTAGAAACATAATTTTTACTATAAAAATTTGGGGACCTTTTGTTCCAACAAACTTAAAGGGAAACTAAGAATTTTTGAAGAGCGCTGGGTTCGATAGCTGGGGGGTACATTATTTTAAGATATTCACTAAAACTTTTAAAAATAAATTTTAATCGTGGCATTCGAAAAGAGGTTTGGTTTAAATTAAAAATGGGAACCTTTATTTTAAAATTTTTAAAAAACCCTAGAATATCGTCAAGCTAAGAAGAAAAAAAAAGCAAAGAAAATTAATTCATGAAAATGCCAAATAAATATAAATACACTATATTTTCAACAGCCCAATAGTAGGTTTAGGGCCTAAAACAATAAGAATACATTTCAAAAAAATAATTTTTTTTAAACCCTTTACGAGTCTCACAAAGGCAGATAGATAAAATTAAAGAGAATTTAAAAAAAAAGCAACTGAATACAACATTTTTTTTAATATTGAAACATCAAGTTATTTATTTTCAAAAACCGGGAAACAAGATCCAACCCTTTATCACAAGGGTTTTTTCAGAATTTTTAAATTTTAAACTTTCAAACATATTATAATCAAATTACCTGTTATGATTAAATTCACACACGAAACTAATAAACTGTTTGCAGGAACATAAATAGTTAGAAATAAATACAAACATTGCAAACACAACTCTGGAATTTTATTGAATTTAGTTATCATTGACAAAGAGGTCGAGGTTCACAACCAAACAAGGGGGAAGAATTTTAATTTTTATGTGTGAATTTTAAAAAGAGATTTTCCCCCCTCCATTAAATGTTAATGAGGGTTAATTTTCCTGAAAATACCCCCAAAACCTAAACCCCTTTTATTAAACTGTTGAAACCCCTTGAAAATTTGAAAAATTTGAGATTTTATAACACAAATTTTAAAACAATTTTCACCTTTACTAAGCAATTTTTTTAAAGGGAACCCCCTTTCATGGTAAGCAATATATATCAAATTTTCAGTTAAGATATAAAAAATTGCAAGATTGATAAAAATGTTTAAAAAAATTTTTTTTATTTATATTTAAAAAAACCCAAAAAATAGATTTAAAAAAAAAAAGAGAAACATTTTGCCGACAACATTTTTAATGGGGGATTTAAAAAAGGGTCACCCACAAGGGGAAAAAAAAAAGATACACGTATATTTGTTTTCACTCTTCACATATCGTCCCCCCAAATCAAAAAAACCCCATTTTTCTTAACTTGAGTTGGCAGAACTGATGGCTGAAACACACTCACGAGAATCATACAAATTATCAATAGGAAATCACAGCTGAAAAGAAATGGTTCAATTTTGATTTGGAAAAAGGTATATAAATAATAATGATTAAGACTTGTCAATTAATAATTTTAAACCAGAAATTTATCAAAGTTTCTTAAGAGCACTTTACTCTAAATGACGAATGTTCATACCCACTATTTTCTGAGAATTTCTTTTTGTTTTAATTACAGTAAAACCTTGTTAATCTGATCAAATTGGGGACCAAAGCTTGCTCGGTTTAAAAAAAAATTCACATTAAGCAGCTGGCAGAGTACGAAAGAGTCTGCGAAACAAATTATTTTCACAAATTTAAATTACAGTTAATTTTAGATAAAGAAATACACAGTGTGCTGACCACAACACATAAATATTTTGCATTTTTTTTATATTACTAGTGTCTTACATTTTTGGTTTATTATCAATAAAATATATTTTAGTTTGTTAATAAGAGTAAAATTATCAATGTTGATCACAACAAATATTTTGTATTTTGTAAAAGATCCTTACTATGACAATTGGACTGTATCATATCTGATCATTTATGTACTATTTTATAATTGGGACTTCAATTGTGTAAATAATTTTTAATATAAAGTACGTAAGCCTGGCACAAAATGTAGTCTATACACTCGACACATCTTCTGTTCTCAATATTATAGTATTAATCCACATCTTTTACACTTTTAACAGTTTTTTTTTTTTACTATCTTGGGGAGAGAACAAATTTCCTGCTTCTCTCCTCTCTTACCTCTGCATTGAGTGCAACACTGATCTAAGTTCGACTCCTAGTAATCTACCAGGATCAAGATCAGATTGATTTAATCTGTCACATAAAACTAATATTAGAATAATATAAAAAAAAGGAAAATATTTCATATTTCGCACTTGGCAAACTGTTTGCTAAATATATATATATATAATACTTTGTATAATTTGAGATTGTGGGATGTGTATATATATTAATATATATTAGATATGAGTCGAATCCGAATCCTCTAATCTTTAAAAATCTACGATATAAGTTAAGAGTGAAAATATTTATAATTATTATTATTATTATTATTAGCACCGCGTCTTACTACCCATCGGGTTATACACACTTACGCTAATGTGTAATGTTAGGGTGATTGTGAGATGAAATAAAGGACCTACAGTTTAACGTGGAATCCGAACCACGGTGGAGGCCTATTTAAAATTGAATTTAAAAAAAGTGGTTTAAGTCTTGGTGCCAATGACAGACAATATTTTGTTTGTCATGTCTATTTTGTCATAAAAACGAATTGAACACTTTTTTTAAATGTAAATTAACTATATATTCCAATTTTGTCCCCTGTTTTGTTATTTTGTTATTTGCCCAAATACACAAAATAATATATCTGTAGAAATCACCAAATACTTAAAATTGTTATAAAAATTCAAGCTCTTCATAATTGTACCAAAGATACTTTTTTTTAGATTTTTATATATCTCAAATCTCTTTTTTTCCATAGGATTTGAGGAATCAAGGATTTGAGTGCCCATCTCTAATTTATAGATATATATTTATAAAAAAAAACACATAGAACAAATTAAAATTAAATATAATAAAACTTATTCTTCTTTTAAAATTAAAAAAAAAATATTCCCACTTTCTCAACATAACATTTTTATGCTTGATTAGTTTAAAAGAAAAACATGGTGGCTTATGGAAATATTTCCAAGTACAGACTGATACGAATGGTAAACATCTTAGTTTTAAACGAATTTTGTCACTAACCAACCAACCAATTAGTGACACAACCAGAACCTATTTTAGTCTGGAGGGAAGAAAATATATCCAAGTTATTATTTTCCAATTTTGGATTTTATGTGCACTTTTAATAGTGTGTAATGGTGTACCTTTTGAATATCAAGGCTGGTCTTAAAATGTAACCTATACATGTGACATGTATTCATTGGTCCGCTCTAAAAGAGGTTTTATTTGTATTTCTCGTGTTTTAAGATTTTAATTAAAATTATTTTCAACGTTTAAGGTAGGGGAGGAGATTCAAATTTTCCCTCTTACCCCTACTCTTCCCAACATCCCCTGCATGTGCCAGTGCAACCAACCAAAATGGTATCCAGTGAATTTAACGACAATGAAAATTTACTTTGATTTGTCAAGCTTTGGAAAGTGGTTCTTTGACAGTTGTCAAGATATAATTTAGGCTACAGCTATCAAACAAAGTTGTGTAAATTGTGCCCTAAAGAATTATATCTATTTAAATAGTAATTGACAACGACTTAAAATTTATATAATTTATATATTATATATTATATAATATATATAAATAAAATAAGTTGATTTTTTCTTACTATTACATGTCCAAACTATCCACATATTTAAGCTAAAAAGTAGGATTAGAAAAGGGAAAATATAAATGGGAAATATACTCGCCCTTCAAAAAAAAAAAATAGAGACAGCCCTCTTAAGACAGAGGACTAAAAACCCCGACCTTTGCACCACCGGCGAACATGATCAGAGTGGGTTGACTTCTTGCCCACCAATTCAGGTAATCATGGATTGTCAAAGAGAAATTTGATAAGTATATCAAGAGTAAAGAATAACTGATTGTAATATCTAGTAGAACCTATGGGTCCATACACCACCTATGATTTATGATGTCAGTCTTTGAAGTTCTGAAGAACTACTAATTAAATTTATTCAAATGCCAAAGTTAAAGTCTCAATTTTGATAATACGGCAAAAATGAATTAAGGTCACCTTTTTTTTCTTTTACCAATGAGAAGAGCCTACTAGCATTATAAGATGATCCACAAAAAAAAAGTAGTAAGTCAGTGGCGGATTGGAGGATCGCCCAAGCACCCCTTACAGATAGGGGCCCCCCCACAAACCACCACAAGGGAAAAAACCCATTAAATATTTTCTAATTTTCAACATGGGATGTGATGTATTAGCTACTTCATCAAATTGACTTTTAAGGACATTATTGATACGTTTACTTCAAAGAACGCAAGGAACTTTAGTATTATATTGAACGCTTTATGAAGTCTTTATGATACCCTACTTCCTTTTATTTTGTTATTATTATATTTGTGTTTAATCAAATAGTTGCCTAATTTTTACCTTTCCTCGACGCTCTATGAATGGGTTTATGGGGCCCCACGATGTATACCACCCCCTATATAAGTAAATCCGGCAATGATATTATTTATTATTATTATTATTATTATTATTAGCACCGCGTCTTACTACCCGTTCGGGTTATACGCACTTACGCTAATGTGTAATACTAGGGTGATTGTGAGATGAAATGGAAGGACCTACAGTTTAACGTGGAATTCGAACCACGGTGGCGACCTGGCATTCCACACATTCACAAGATGTCTTGTCAGAGGTGTAGGAAGGGTTTGGAAATCAGATAAATCTGTGCCGGGACCGAGGTTCGAACCCCGGCCGCCAGCATAGAGTCTGACACCTTACCCTAGACCACCAGGTCACCAGCAATGATTATAGTAATAGAGTAATATTAGAGGGACGAAAATGATGAATAGGAAATAAAACCGTGACCATTTGAAGTAGTTGTTTTTTGTGTGCTACATGTGTTACGGCCATTTTTAACTATAGGAAACACAATGAGAAAATTAAATTTTAAGGAAATCGGTATTTGATTTTAATAAAGAATAGATAAACCAACCTAATTCAGTAGCCGCATAGTCTCAGGCGTTATTCTTGCAATTAGACTTCACTGCCGATGACAGGGGAGATTGGGTTTCCAATCTTGTTCGAGTGTACTGAAGGTGGTTTAACCTAAATGTTTTCCTATCTCTCCACGCAAATGCAGGACACTTCCTCTAAATTCAACCTTCTTCATCCTTAACTCATTAGCTTAATTGATACGTATGTGTATAACCTGAACAGGTGGTAAGACGAGGTGCTAAAAAAAAATGCCCCAACAATGTAATCACCCCTAAATCATAAAGTTTAGTATTCATTTTATTTTTTACCACAGTAATGGTTTACTAGTAAATGTTTGATCAATAATTTCTTGATGAGTTATTTTGTCCTTTTTTCTAAAAATTCCAAACACGTTTTCAAAGACAAACTATCAGATAAACATAACCTTAAGGACACAGAGAAAAAATATAAACAAGTTGCATTGATATGGGGATGTAGGGAATGCGATGAATGGTCAGTGTTTATAACAAAACTTTTATCCATAAAAATCAAATATTGCTTCAGAAACAAACAGAGTTTAGTTTTCTACAAATTTTGATATCAACAGTTGTTGAATATTTGTCAAGGGTGTCTTGGAATTTAATGACAATATTTTCTCTTCATTTAAAAGGGTTTCCCATTATGCCTGTTGATGCATAATGTGCCAATTTTACAATGACAGCGCTCATCTTTTATAGCGTTTAGATTTTAGTAATAAAAATTGTAAGTTCAATTAATCGACGAAGAATGCATATTCTTATTCAATGTCTAATACAAAATTTTAAATACTCCTTTGAATATTTTAATGGACCAACGGCTTTACTTTCCGTCCGAAGGAAGTTGTGCTACAGATTTTATTCTCTAGAAAATTTCATATTCCCCACTGGGTTTGAACCCACAAACATCGGGTCATGAGGCGAGAACTTTACCCCAAGACCAGCAGGTCAACTATATATTTCTAATATCATCCTGAGAGTAGGATTAAATAATTCCTAACACCAAAAATTTTATGAACACGACTGTACACAGTTTAGATCAAAGACCAATCTGCCAACGAAAAGTTTTAAGATTTGTAACTTTATTATTTATATTTTTTTACAATTCTTTTAAAAGAATATTTTTAAAGCAGTAGGAAAATTACAAAGCAAAAAATATGTGTATACTCCATTCACACTGAAAAGGTACCCATCTTACCTTGACGAATAACACTATGGTGGTTATCTTATAAGCTACACCATGGTGGAAAATTTGTAAGGTAAGCTTACTACCTTACAGAATAAACGGCGTGTAGACAATAAAAAAAACATAGAAAATTTAATTAATGATAAGCATATTATTCAAGTAAAATTTTTAACATATAATTTAAAATTCTTTCCCTATCTAACAAGAAAAAGTAAATTATTTATTTAATTTAATACAGAAAATAAATATGTTCAAGAATAATTCAGAGGATAGGCAGTAATGGAGCTGTTTGACGTAGTCCAGCCTGCCTGTAAACCTAACCACAAGCCACCACTGAGACTAACAACCAATCCGCACACTGAATCAATGAGTGTTAACAACCCACCTTTGCGCCTCTTCCATGCTGGCACTATGTTGGTATTGTGAGCCACAATGAGGTTACGTCTTGGCTTCATCGGTCAAATGGGCCCCTAGCTGCTTGGAGTAGCAAGCACACTTCTGAAAAAAATACAAGAAATAATTTTAAAAATATTATATTTATTACTAGATAGCTGTTGCCCGCGGCTTTGCTCGCGTGGAGGTTGATTATATACAAATACGAAAATATACATATGTATTTACAGATTAATTTAAAATTTTACGTTAGGTTGATGACCATAACTTGACCTCAGATCAAAAAATAATGCAAGTCCGATACAAACTTTCACCCCCTTTTTCATACCTTATTAAATAAAATTTTCCAAAATTCCTGAAACACGTATTTATTTGTTTTACGTCAATAACCGAAATACAAAATTTTGTTATTAAACTTTCAAAATGACGGACTTTCATACATATTATCATCCCCTATTTTGACCCCTTTGGGGGTGGAATTTTCTAAAATCCTTTCTTAGTGGGTGCCTACATAACAAAATGAATATACAGTCCGAATTTCATGCTTGTAGCCTTGATAGTTTGCGCTCGGCGATGATGAATCAGTCAGTACAGTCAGTCAGGACATGTTATTTTATAAGTATAGATTATTATTATTAGCACCACGTCTTACTACCCATCCGGTTTACGCACTTACGCTAATGTGTAAGTGGTAGGGTGATTGTGAGATGAAATGGGGTAATTACAGTTTAACGTGGGATCCGAACCACGGTGGAGGCCTGGCATTCCCACAAGGCAGTAGCCTTAACTTCGACATTAAAGTAGATTATTATTATAGGTTTCTCCATTTCATCTCACAATCCTCCTACCATTACACATTAGCGTAAGTGCATATAACCCAAACGGATAGTAAGACGCGGTGCTAAAAAAAAAACTGCCCTTCTTTTTACTTGCTAATTAAAATGTGAAATAAATCCACATTTGGATTGTGTCCAAACATCTGCTTCAAAAGAAGGTAACAAGTTGATAAATAATACAAACGAGTTGAAATACAGGTTTAGTAAACTAGATTTATTTTTTCCACGTTTACCTGTTCAGGTTATACTCATTTTAATTAAGCTGGTGGAGGAGGGAGGGATGAAAAGTAAAACTTCAGAGTAAAAGTACCCAAATTTACATAAAGGAAGAATTCCCCCTTAGTTTACTCGGCGATTATTCGAACCCTGACCTCCCAATCACCGGCAAATCAGACTGGAGGTTCTCAATAGTTATTTCACGCGCTTACCGATGTACGTAACGCCTTAATGTAAAGGATAAGGAATAAATAAGGTAGTTTAGAAGATAAATTATCAAACTTTTTTTGTTCGCGTATACCCAGATATAATTTATCTTCAACTTGTACCACCGAAGTTGTTGGTGCAAAATGCAAATTATGCATAATCTATAATCTATTGTCATTTAATCTACACCTAAAATAAATTACACCAATAACAATGAATTAAATAAGATATATACATATTAATTTTACGTACCCGCCTCGGTGACGTAGTTAGCTAACGCGCTAGTCGTTTGAGCTCGACTGCCAAGGACGGGAGATCGAGTTCGAATCTCGGTCGGGTGAAATGGGGGCGGGGGTTCCTAAACGGTTTTCCACTCTCCCTCCACGCAAATGCGGTTCACTTCCTCTAGATTCAACCTTCCCAATTCCTACTCCATTAGCGTAATTATACTTAAGCGTATAACCCGAATGGTAGTAAGACGCGGGGCTAAATAAATTTTTTTTTTACGTATCACCTTAAGATGTTTTCGCGCACCCCAAGTTGAATACCACTGGTTTAGAAAACGTTAACAATTATGTCATTAGTATTCTTCTTTAATAATAACACTGTATGAAAGGAATATTGTCGATACAGTAAGCAAATTAGTCCGACATCTTATCTCAGGCGTATCATGTCTGTCTACTGAGCTCAGGTTCCCGGGTTCGAGTCACGGCATGGTCGAAAAAGATACCATTGGTGAAAAAGTGGTTTCTCCTTTCACAGTGTTGAAAATAGAAGTATCTACAAGGGTGGGTAGGTAGGCCCTGCCCCCCCCCCCTAATGTTGCTTCAAATATTGTTTTCAATGAAGCACACACACACATACAACACACACCACACACTAATGTAAGAAATAATTATTTAGAGGGAGAAGGACATATTGGATTAAAATTACATTTTTTTAAAACTCTAAATAACTTCAAGAGGCATATAATTTAAAAAAAACTCCAGACGATAATATTAGAAAGGGATCTTGATGAAATCCCAGAATCCCCCCCGTCCCCTCCCTAATGAAAATGTCTAGGAACTCCAGTGGTTATGAATTAACGGCTGGGTTGCTGGATGTTGTGTCTGTTCTAGATTAAGTTAGTAAGTCGTGTGCTGATATTATCAGTCGTTTCATAGGACGCTCGTTAAATACCTAAAAAAAAAAATTACTTAACATATATCCTGCCCACCGCTGCGGGCCGTATAATGATAATCCCGCTGATATATAATTGTGTGTGTGTTTGTTACGCTTTAATGCAAAAACCACTTCACTATGTGATGAAATGTTACATGGACATAGCTCGGGCGTCCGAATAACATACAGGCCGATCTTAATGCAAAACGGCTATTTTGTTTAAAAAAAACACACCAAGTTTAGGGTTTTTTCTACCACTTTCTGTTTATCGGATTCTCATTGGACCAACTTGAAAGTTTTATAGATATAGGATAAGACAAGAGGGTCATCTTGAACTATGGAAAGTCGGGGCCCAACTGATAGGTATAATTTTTGTTATTGAAGCCTACAGTTGTATTTTTTCTGTTGAAAAAATTGAAGTTACATATACAATTTTCTAAACAATGGATATCAACATCTGTTTTTAACAATGGATACGTTTCATTAAAGGTGGAGTGTAGAGGACGCGAGAAAAAAGTTAGTGTGTTTGCAGTTTTTATATAAAAACTTTTTTTTGTTAAAAAAAATCAATATTTCTTCAGTGGAGTTTTTAAATTTTTTTCAAATGATGACCTTATCATTTTTTGAATATTTATCAAGCGTATCCTGGAATCCAGTGACAATTTTTCTCTTCATTAAAAAGGTTTCTCGTCTAATTCCTCATGACAGATATTTAACAACTGTTGATATCACCATGTGAAGAAAATTAACCTCTTATGTTTTTTACTGGATAAATAGTTTTGCTTATTTAGGCCAAAAAAGTTTTTTAAAAAAATGGCAAAAATACTGACCTTTTCTAGCGTCCCTTTCACTCTCAACCTTAAACACATCCCGTGTGAATAACGAGTAATTAGCTAATACTACACTAAACATGTGTTTGTTTCTATAAGATCAGTTTTACATTCTACAAAACGAGGGGTAACCTGACGGTCTAGGGGTAAGTGTCAGACTTCTGTGCTGGGGGTCCGGGGTTCAATCCTTGGTCCCGGCACAGATTTATCTGATTGCCAAACCCTTCCTTCACCTCTGACAAGACGTGTATTAATCACAACTTGTGAATGTGGGGAATCCCAGTCCTCCACCGTGGTTCGGATCCCACGTTAAACTGTAGGTCCTTTCCATTTCATCTCACAATCACCCTACCCCTTACACATTAGCGTAAGTGGTATAAACTGAACAGGTAGTAAGACGCGGTGCTAATAATAATAATAATAAAAATACAAAACAAGCGTGTCAACACGAAATAATTGATAAATCTGAGCCAGTATTGGAGGAAAAGAAATAAGATACAAAAGCGAGGGAAATATTTTAAGCCTGTCGCTTGATCAGATAGGCAACTTGTTGATCATAGCAGTTTAATGGTAGACAGTCGAATGAATCAGGCGCACATTGAGTTAAAAGTACTGAAGACGAATTATTATTGTATAAGTATCTTTTTTTATTAAATAATAATAATTAGCTCTTATAATTCTACTTTCTCCAATTATCTTCCGCTCAGAACTTAAGTCTAGGAGCTAAGGAAACTTTGTTGGCTTGGAGAGGTAAGGTACAATAACTGTAAAGCCTTAAAGCTCATGGCAGACACACAAACTCTACATTTTATTAAAAAAGATTTAAACATTACGTGATGTCTATTTTTTATTGGACTCAAGTTCTAACAGATATGAATAATTAAACTTTAAATTCGATTTGAATTGATAACATTTATTTACATCAAATATTCGATCTGAAAACATTTTTACTAAAAAAATATTAATTGGTTTTCGTATAGATTCGAGAGATTAGGCAAAGATTTGAAATCGTTTTCGAAAATAAAAATTCTTTTAGATTCACAAAAACTTAATGAGGATCATTGAATTATTAATGTGAATGGATTTACAGCTACAATCATTTTCTTAAAAAAAGGGGTTCTTTAAAAAATACCAACCTTTTTTGCTATCACATTGAAATATTTTACTATTATATTAGTGTTATTTTATAGATAATTGATAACAGTTATCAAAAGTTGAAAAATGCGGATCACATTATATTTTTGCTGTCGTCGAGATGAAAAAAAAATGTGACGAAATTAATTGTACTTGTTACTAAAACAGAGATTTCGTATTTGCGACCTTAATTGTTACATAAACAACCTTGACATATTTATTGATGTTGCAAATACTAAAAGCTTGACAAATTTATAAAATACAGTCTATATCGATAAAGTATACCATAGGAAACTGAATTTGTACTATTTACATACCATCCCAATTCTATACAAATTTTGACAATTTTTAGTGTGAATTTTTTTTTGTGGTACTACCTAACCTAAATGAACAGAATGAGAAGTGCACAAACATTATTGTGCGAGAGTAACGGGGAATCACATGTAAAATAAAAATACATGATGCGATGCACCACGCGGAAATTTCTCTCTTTTTTATATCTATAAAATAGATATTTTATAAAAATTCGTAATATATGTGAAACTAAATAATATACATTGTTGCAGAAACACTCCAAAAAGTATTACTGAAATAATATACACTATTACAAAAACATTTAGAAAAGAGGAACATCTCTGTCCACCAAAGACCATAATAATAATTTCATATTTGAAAGACTTGAATAAATACATATATATTTTCTTATAGCTCAGAAATTATTGGTTTTATAAAAATACTCGCTTTTATCGTTGGGGGCTCCGCCCTCAAACCCCCTGTGAGTTTTCTTTGCAAGTGGATGTAATCTAATGTAATTCCAGAGCCGTTTTTTGATAAGTCTTACCGTTTAGCCACAAGAGACCTCCAAAGAAAGGTCCGCACCGACTTTAAAGTTGCTCCGACATTTAAAATATTTTTTTTTCGGGGGTTTAAATTTTTTTAAACTTTTTGGGAATTTCCCGTCAGTTTACAGGTTAGACCTAAAGTTTGCTAAATTTCAAGTTTCTAGCTCATCTGGAAGTGGGTAAACATTAATGTCAGTGAGTGAGTCAGCCGTGTGGCTTTATAGTAGTATAATATAAAATATAGTTCAAATAAGAGATTTGTATTTTTGATAGATAGTACTAGAAGTTTACAATGATAAGTATATTAAACGGAGTGCGGAGATATGATTTTAAATAAGAAGTTTCCGCTTAAATAAAGTAAGCTCAAAAGTAATTCTCATGGGGAAATGAGCGCTGTGATTTTGCATGTAGAGTTTAAAGTGTCTATATACAAAATGCAATCAAAATCGTTTTTAAACCCTATTTCGAGGGGAATCGATTTTTCTCTTTTTTTTCCCTTTTATATTAGGGTGAGGTTTTCCAATTCCCAAAAACTCCTTTGTCAGAGAAACAAACAAGAAAATAGGGGAAATAATTTTTTTAAAATTTCATTGGGGTTTAATAAAAAAACCCAAAACTTATCCCCAAAAACTTGAGTTTATTTTTAAAAATAACAATAAATTCTCTTCCGGGGGGGATTGGGAAAACCTTTTTAAACCGACCAGGTTTGACCGTCCAATTTTTAAAGGAAGGGGCTTTTTCAACAAGCTTTTAAAAAGTTACTAGTTTAATTTTTTAAATCATCCCTTTCGTCAAAACGTGTTTAAAATTTTGTGGAAAATTTTAATGATATTATCAATTTCAAAATATAAAACCCCAAAAAATAAATTTTTTTGGGTTTAAAAATTTTTGGGCCCGAAAAAAACCTAATAGACCCTTTTATTTTTATAAGTCCATTTCAACTTTCCCAAAATAGATTTTAAAATTCCCAAAATTTGATATAGTATAAAATGTTTTTATTTGTTTTATTTTAAAAATCCCTTAAGTGAATTTAAAAAGTTATCAAAATTTTCCCAAATTACTTCCTTTAAATTTTTTACTGTATAATTTCTTTTTTACATTATTAATCAAAGGATTAATTTAAAATAGATATACAATTGTTAAAATCTTTATTTCCACCTTTTTTGGCAACATGGTTAAAAGTTTTTTTAAATAAAAAGGATTCCCTTTAAAATCAGGGTGTAGTTTCCCCTCCCCCGTCGGGCGTCATTTTAAATGAAATTTAAACTTGACAAAACAAATCACTATGGGTCAGCAAAGATTTTTTTAGGGATTTTGCTATGTAATTTTTTTTTGCACCTTTTTTTTTCCCCTTCCCCACTTAAAGGCGGTTTGGAGATTTAAATTTAAAGGGATAATTTAAAAGGAAAAAATATTTCTGGATTTGTTTTGAAGGTGAAGTGAGAAAGTATTATTTTATTTTTTTATTTATTTTTTAATTTGCAAACCCCGTCTTACTACCCCTTTTTGGGTTTTCCCCGCACTTTTTTCCGCTAAAGTGTAATGGTTGGGTGATTGTGAGATGAAATGGAGGACCCACAGTTTAACGTGGAATCCGAACCACAGTTTGGGGGCCTGGCATTTCCCCCCAAATTAAAAAAGCCCGTTTTTGTCAAAAAAGGTGGGAAAGGGAAGGGGTTTGGTAAAATAGAAAAAAATCTGGCCGGGGCCCGAGGATTGAACCCCCCGACCCCCGCAAAAAGAAGTTTTGGGGCACCTTAAACCCCCAGACCACCAGTTCACCCAGAAAGTATTTTTAAAAAATACCGCCTACAGTAAACCCAGCCGAAATAAAAAAAAACCCGCCTTACTTTTCAAAACCAAAAAACATTCGAGTCTGACGCCTTTGTCCACTTTTCTCAGTTTGGGGGGTGGGGCTCAAAGACTTCTTTTTTTTTTTTCCAGGAAATTAAACCCAACGCCGGTTTTATATTTTCTTTTTACTTTTATGTGATGTAATTTTAAAAACCCCCAAACATGACCCAGTCTTATTAAAAAAATAGGCAATTGTCTGGGGTTTTTACCGGGAAATTTGATTACAGTCCTGCCACAAGTATATTAAAAAAAAAAATTTTAAGGGGTTTTAACGCGAAATTTGGGGCCCGATTAAAAAACAATTTTTGAATAAATCAATAACGGTGTATAATTAATTAAAACAAGTAAATTTATTAATGTTTTTAGTGACTGATTAGTAATACGAAAATACTAGAGTCGCAAAGGTCGCTTGGATAGAATATTAAAATCAAAAATTTTTTTTTTAGCCACCGCGTTTCCTTTTCTACCGGTTCGGGGTTTTAAAGCTTTAAGGTTTCTAATTACGCTTTAAAAGATTAGGAATTGGGGAAGGTTGAATTAGAGAAGGTGAACACGTATTTGCCTGGGGGAGAGTGGGGGGCCTTTGGAAAAAACCCCCCCCAGTTCACCCCACCGAGATTTTGAAACTCCCTCTCTCTTTTCCACAAAAGTTGAGCTCAAACACGACAAAAAGCGTTAGCCAAATCGCCCCCGAGGGGATTCATAATATTAAAAAAGGAAAACCCGTTGTTAAAACTGGTTTTTTAAAAAGACTTTTGAACCGCGTCTTTTTGAAAACGTTCGGGTTATAAGCTTTAGTGCTAATTACGTTTGTGGGTTATGATTTGGGAAAAGGGTTTAAAATAGAGAAGGGGAAACCCCCTTTTTTTGAGTGGAGGGAAGTGGGAAAAAACCCTTTATTAAAACCATTCCCAGTTTAAACCAAGGAGATCCCCAGCCAAGATCTCCCCGTCCTGGTAGTCTTTGCTCAAAACGTAACCCAGCGCGGTTTTGTTTAAATACGCCATTTAGGCGGGCAATAATTTTAAAAATTTTAAAATTTTTAAAGTTATTTTAATTTTTTGGCCCCATTTTAAAAAATTTTTGTACTCTTTTAAAAAAAGTGCTCCAAATTTTTCATTCGTTTAAATTTTTCCCAATAGGAAAACTGTTTCCTTTTTAATGAAAAGTGCCTTTTAGTTAAAAAAATTTCTTGAAAAAAAAATTTGTGGGCAATTTCTTTTTTTTTTAGAGCGGGATTTCCCCACTAGAAAGGACAAAAGTTTTTTCCCAAAATTTTAAGTCAACTAAACACCTTTTTGAACGAAAAAACTTCGAAGGCGATTTTTTTGTCAAAACACGTTTTTAACATCTCAACCCCTAGTGCGTAATTTTGATTGTAGTGCAGATAATTTTTTTCAGTGATATTTTTAAAATATTAAATGGATTTGGGCAGAAGAGATATTGGGGGAAAAGTTTCCAAAAATTTAACCCCTAACTTTATTTTCAAAAAAAAAGTAAAATGAGATATCTTCGTTTTGAAAAGGAGAAAAAAAAAGTTTGGTTTAAAATGGTTTTGTTTTAGCAAAAATATTTTTATATCCTTTTCATTTTTTTAAATTTAAAACCAGTTTGTTTGAAATATTATTTTCCTTTTCCCCTTTCCCTAACTTATTAGTGTAATTTGTACCCAAACGCCATTACCTGAACAGAACGCTGTTTTCCTTTTAAAAAAAATGTATTTTTGTTGATAACCTTTGGCCTATTATCTACTCAATTTTTGAGGTTATTTCGTGACTTTTTCATAATTTTTTTGAATTTTAAGTTTCACTACCCGAATTAAGTAAGAAAACATCACCCGTGGGGGCCTTTTCCCGGGAATTAAGGGCTTTAAGACAGTCGAAAAGTTTTTTAAACAAACAAATTAGGAGTTTAAACCAAAAAATTTAAAACATTTTTCTTGTTTTTCTTTTGGGAAAAAAAATATGAAGAAAGAATAAATGTTAAAAATTTTAAATTTTTATAAATTTATTTCCGAGACCCTTATGACCATTTTTGGGATTTGTCAGAAAAAGGCCTAACAAAACTTTTGCAATGCTATCCAAAACAATTAAAACCAACAAAGGTTGTTTCATTGTTGTTCACTTCCTTTAAATGGAAATAAAAAAGAAACGTTAACATTTTTTAGATTTAGCAATAAATTTGATTGTTTTTCATTTTTTCTTAAAGCAAGCTAAGGATTAAGATCACTTTTAGTGAAAATTTATTTCGTTAAAGCTTTTATTCCCCAAATCTATTAACGTATTTTAAACAATTGTTTCAAAAAGTTCCCGGGTTTGGGTTAAAAATTAATTTTACTTGAAAAAGAGGGTTTATTATTTTTTTTTAAAGGATTAATTATTTTTTTATTGTTAATTTTTTAAAAAAATATAATAAAAAAATTATTTATTAAAGACTTTGTTGATTTTTTAAAAACCGGGCGGTTAATTTTCTTAAAGGGTAACCATAAATGATTTTTTTAGAAAGCCCCCTTATGAATTTTAAAAATTTCGCTTTCAGAAAAATTTACAATGATCGTGTTTGGAAAAATCAACAAACCAAAACCCCTTTGAATTTTTTGTTAACTTTTAAAATCTAGACTTTGGTCAAAATCCTTTATTACAAAAACAATTTTTTTTGTTTTACTGATGTACTTCAACCTCTTACGAAACATTTTTCGTTGAAAACATATAGACGAATAACTATTTTACGATTTTTTTTTTAAGAAAAAGTTATTGAAAAAACCAAAATAGTTTCAACAAGGATGGTTAATATAAAACTAATTTTATAGAGCTTACCTTTAAACAGCTAAGTCGTTTTTAAACAATTTTGATAAAGAAAAAGGGACGACCCCAATCAGCAACCCTCCCCGATTATAAACAAGGGACACGCAATTTTTTCAGTATAAAATTTATATTCTCTTCCAAAAAATGATACTTTCCAAAATATTTTAAAAAAAAAAAAGAACTCCTTTAAATAAAAACAAAGGAAAAACAAAACCAGGCACAGGGGGGGTTAATCTAAGAAAAAAGAAAAAAACCTACACTTTACAACGTTTTTTTGGGAATTTATTCCAGTCCTGCCAACCTAAAAACACGAAAAAAACCTCTTTGACCCTTTAAATTTAAACCCGTCGGCCGCCGGGGGTGTGACTGAAACGAGCTAGCGTAGTTTTTATTATCACCCTTGTTTACTACCCACTTTAAAGCCAAAAGGGGAATTTTAGCTCGTTGGCGATTGGCCGGGGGGGCTTACGTTTAACATATTATGTGTGCTTTTTTACACGCCCGCCCACTGGGTTCTGAGTGTTAATACTTAATAGTGACAATTTTAAGGGGGGAAAACCGCGAGATAATAAATCGAAATTTTTTTGATTATCTTCCCAATTTTTTTGTAAAAATTTCTACTTTTTGGAGGGGTGATTTTAAGGGGGGAATTAACGGTGGGGAAAAGCTTTAGACTTTACCCAGAGCTTTGCCATAAATGTAAACTCTGTGTGTCATGGAAATGCCAAAAGTAACGATGTGTCGTCTGAAAAAAAAAAAAAAAGTATGTAAAGGTTTTTTTTTTTTGCACCACGTCTTACTACCTGTTCAAGTTATCCAATATGTAGGTACTAATTTTAACAATGATTTGTAATAAGGAATATGTAATTTTTGGGTGAAAAGTACCCCATTTGCGTGGAGGGAGATTGGAAAACAAGTTTGGGTAAAATCAATACCTCGATGCCCCTGTCATCGGCGGTCTAGTCTAAGGGGATTCTATATTTGAGGTTAAAACGCGGCGGTTTTTTCCGCTAGCTTACGCCCCCAAACTCTTGAATCTACACCCGACTGTCAAAACACAAAATGTTAAACAGCTACCACAAAACGCTAATGGGTTTTTATACTAGCGGTTTTTAAAAGCCGCGGGGTTTTTGCGTCCACTTGTGCAGAATGGTTTTAAAAAATTTACATTGTTAAAAGGCCCGGGTGTATTGCGGGACTTAATTTTGTTGGGGGAAACTTGTCAAAAGAGACGTTGTTTGGGCTCCCCCCCCCATTATCGAACCGTCTCTCAACAGGACGTTTCATTTTTATGTTTTTGGATAAAAGAATGTACCCCGAGAAGTTATTTTTTGTCTAAGAATTTTCTGTGGTTTCATTTGATGAACTTTTCTTGGGTTTTTGTGAAAGGGGAAAAAATTGCAAACCAGTGATTTTTCCCTCTTGAGGAAAAAAGTATCTATTAAATTCCTGCTGAAAGACTTTTTTGTGACCTTTTAGGGACAACTTGCCCGTTAACGCCCCCAGGGTAGCGGTCCCCAAAAAGATGGGGCTTGACCAAAAAAAAATTTTCTAAATTGATTTAAAAAAAGGTTTATTCAAAGGCGCGGTTGCCCAGCGTTTTAAACCCCTTGTGTAGAAAAGGACCCTTTCACAGAGTGGGCGCCTTTACCCCCATGGGGCCACCGAAGAAAGGGGGATAATTTTTTAATACAGGCCTACATCCAATTACGTAGGTAATACTTTGTTTTTACCTAATTTCCCCGCCTTTTTTTTTAAAAAAACATAAAAAAATTCCCAAAGGCTCACTTGAAAAGAGGGGTAAGAGGTTTGCATAGAGGTATTTACAAAACCCTCCCACCCCCCAAGGGGTCGATTTTTATTTAATTTTTTAATTAAAATTTAAAAAAACTTTTAAAAAAATGGAGTAGAAACTATGTCAAAAAAACATGGACTAAGTTTTAAGACCAAATTACGACATTTATTTAAAACGTGGGCCCACACTATCGTTAAATTTTAAAAGGGGTCGCTTTTGCTACAATTCCCAAAGGGTTTTTTTGGAAAGGGGGATCGGGGGTTTGAATTTCCCGTGGGTATAATGAGGGTGGGGTTTTCCCCAAACTGTTTTTACACTTCCGTTTCACTCAAATTCGGGTTTCACTTTCCCCTGAATTCTATCTTCCTCTTGCGTAGGGGGACTTGAATTAATATCCCCCTTGTTTTTCCGCATATTCTAAAAACGTCCCAAATTCGGGTTTTGCAGGGCTGGTTGTCGGTTTACGAGAGATCGGGGGTCGAATCCCCGGTTTTGGGTGTACCTTTAGGGTTTTTAAAAATTTCCAAAAAAAGGTTTTTCCCAATCAAAAAACCCCCACGTGAAAGTTTTGGGAAACACCCCGTCTAAAATTTTAAAAATTCTTTATTTCCCGAATCATTAACGGGAATTAGATCAAAAATTTTTGCATAATTTTGAACAGGGGGTAAGACGCGGTGAAGGAAAAAACCCCCACCACATTTATTTCATATATAAAGAGTACTAAGGGCGGTGAGAAAAAAAAATTTTAAAGAACTAGTGAAAAGCCCAGTTGTAACGGGGGGATGATTTATTAAAACTTTCCTTTAGGTAAATGATTGGGTTTCAGTTCCCTTGTAAAATTGGTGGCAAACTAGTTTAAAAACCAATTTTATACCGGCCCCCGTGAACAGGAACAAAATTGTTTCGAAATTATAATTAATTTTTGTAAGAGGGGGTTTAAAAAAAGGTCCCGAAATCCACCCCCCCAACCTTTAAAAATCTGGGGTTGGGTAAACTGGGGGGGGTTTTTTTCCTTTAAAGGGTTTTTTCCCAACTCTCCCCCACGCAAGGGGGCGGTTCACTTCCTTTTTTTTTAAAACCTTTCCCAAATTTCCAAATTACATTAGCGTAATTTATTTAAAAGCGTAAACCCGAAGGGTAATTAAGACGCGGTGCAAAATTTATTATTAATATTATATAAAAAAAGGGGGGCCCCCCCTCGGATTATTTTCAAAACCCAAAGCCCTTTAATTACCCCATTTTACACCAAAGATTACATAAACTAGATGTCAAATTGGACAATTTTTAACGGAAATTTTTAAATTTTTTTTTTTTTCAAAATTTAAAACCTCTTTCCCGTACTTTGAGAATTTTTAGCCCCAGAGTATTTTTTTTCCCCCCGTTCGAATCATTAGAAAATTAATTACAAGAACCCACAAAAATTTAGAAAGGGCCCCTATTGTTTCTTTAATTTTCAAAACCCCAATTTTAATAGAAAGGTCCTTTTAAAAATAAAAAAAAAAAATTGCTGGTCAATATTGAGAACATTTTAAACCTTTATTTCATTTAAAATTTTTTTTATAGATATTGAGAATATTATTAAAAAAGAGGGCCCTGTAAATCACGTTACTTGACTTATGAATACACGAAAGGGTTTGAAAGAATATCAGGCATTTAAAATTTAAACCCGTCAGATGAGGCTCTTACTAAAAAAAATTCGTTGTAGAACCAACCTTTGTCGAGAAGGATGGCTGGGCCCTAAATGAAAGGGGAAAGGGCGGTCCGTGGTATAATCCCAATTCTATCCTTGGGGTCCCCAGATGTATATTAAAAAAAATAATATAATTTTTTTATCTAACTTTAAAAAACAGACTAGTTTCATTTTCATTCACATTTTGTTATAATTTAACAGGTTTTTTATTTATAAAAAAAATCCAGACCCCCTTTTAAAAAAACAACATTTTAAATTTTCAATCGGTCGCCCCCAGTGGTCTTTTGGGGGAAAGTGCTTTGCCTATGGACTCGATTTTAGTTGGGTTTAAACCCCGCCCAGGGCAACCCGGGTTTGGTTTTTAGAGATTTAAAAATTTGTAGCACAATTCCTTAGGAGGTAAAATGGGTTTCGTTGGTCCCTTTTCGATTGTGGCATGTAAAAAAAACCATGGAAGGGGCATGTAAAAAAATTTTTTTTGACAAAATTGGTAGGTCTTTTACCAGGGTTATAGAAATTCTCGTTTACTGATTTTAATCAGTCGGTTAAGAAAGTGCACGTTATATAACTCAAATAAATAAAATAATAAAAAATTTTCGATCGCTTAAGTGGCAAAATGGTGAAAACTAAAATTTTTTACACCAGACCGTGATCGAACCCCGATATCTTAGCAGTCTTTGTCTATTTTCAGGTGACGCCTTACACCCCTTCACCACTGAAGTGAGTTTGGGGCGCAAAAAAAATTCTTTAAGCCGAAAGAAAAAATAAATCATTGTCTTTATTTGTGTGTTTATCTTTAAATTTTATCATCGTACATCATCCCCAAAGTTTTCTAGCCCGGGGCCAGGTCAGTTTAGTTAATTTGCCTCCAACCTTTCCCCTAAAAAAAACCATTTTAATTTTAAATTATTCTAAAAAAAGTTTACGTGTTCCCCCAGGGAAAAATTTTTCCTTTTACTCTTAGGTATTTTTTTGTATAAATTTCCCCTACAACTTAGGCTATTTGGTTTGGTCACGAAAATTCCTTTACGAATTTTTTGCCAGGGGTGTAGATTAAAAATGTCCCCTGGGGAGCTTTTTGTCTATCTAGAATAAAAAAAAAAAGGAAAAGGTTTAAAATTTAAAAAAAATTGGGTTTGTGCTTTCAAGGAGCAAAAATTAACGTGAGTGTGTAAACTCGTCGGAAGGGGAAAAGGGGAAGGGTTTCAGCACATATACAAGAAAACCCTTTTCAGGGGGAGCCCTTTCCATTTGCCCCCTTTTCTTTTTATTCCGTTCATTGAATGTCTGAGGCTTAGACTGCTTAGGTTTTCGTCAAGTTACGAATGCACCCGCTTCGCAAAAAAGCTTTTAAAATCTCCAAATAGGCAAAGGGCATTAAGGTAACTTTTTTTTGTTGACTTTATAGAATCAATTAGACCCAATCTAAAGTTTAATTGATACATTAATTCCCACATAGCTATCTGTTATTTGCCCTTGTTTGCAAGATACAGCCTCTGTGGACATTTTAACGCGGATAAATTTGCACACTTTTCGCATTTGAGCAGGTAACAACCATCCAGTTGGCAAAGTTGAAACAATGGAATTATCTTTTTTCTTGACCAAAGTTCTTGTTCGTTGAAAATTTTAACAAACACCTGTCTGTAAGTACTATCATAGAGAAATGTTATCCCTTTCTCTATGGTAGTATCGAATGGAGTAGTATGGAACGGGTGCAGAAAAACTGGTAGACATATAAGTTTTCTACAGACTGGAGCCATGTGGATCAAAAAGTGACCGACACAAGTGGTACATGTGATACACAAAACAGCCAAAGTGGTCGGCCAAAATATAAACAAATTATATTTGATACTACCCATGTCGACCATTTGACCCACTCAATCTTAGGTTATATATGTTTTAATTTTGTCAACCAGTTGACTGTCGATCAGTTTATACCCATGTGTATGATATTATTGACCAGTTGATCCGATCCGTGTCTGCCACTTTACCCACGTAGCCTTACAATGTGTTTTTACAGCTTGTCGACCAGTTTGTTGTCAACTAGTTTGTATGGTACCATATATAGCAGAGGGTCGTCAACTGGCCGACCACGATCGGCTGGTCGATCTCGCAGCAATTTTCAGTCGATCGCGTAAGAGAACTACATCGTCACGAAAAAAGGCAAGCTTACCTTGCATTATTCCACTATGGTACAGCTTATAAGGTAGGCCATAGTGTAATCCATCAAGGTAAGACTGCTACCTTAAGGGTATATATGGAGTGTACATTTTTATTTATTTTATATAAAGGCGGGAGCATTAGTATTTGAGGACATATTGAATTTAAGGAAACCCAAGTTACATAGAAAAAAAATAATTAAAAGTAGAATGGAAAAACGAAGGGTGATCGCGGGAAATTTGATACGTGTAAAAGTCGATCGAGGGTCCAAAAAGGTTGCCGACCCCTGTGCAGATTTATATTTATAAATGAAATTAACAAGGCCTTGTTTAGAGGGTAGAGTTTATTGGGACCCCGCATCGCGAGGCTTTGATTTGACCAATGAAATCCAATATTTCTTTGAGCGCCATAAACCTACAAAGCCATAAATAATTTCAGTTTCTCCTAGAAAATATCAAATATAGTGACTTGAAATGCAGAATATGGTGAGTGGAGGGTGAGGGGGGTATATAGGGAAGTTGAGTTTTACCCAGTCAGGTGGCGATTAATATTTTTAAAGCGATAATAAAGAGAAAAAAAAAACATTTTCCAGCTACGAGTCTTGCTATCAGTTTGGGAAGCTGAAGGGGCATCAGACACATTTCCGGTGGAGGAGAAATGTCGAATTAATATGAATCGACTTGCATTTGCATGAAAGGATAGTGGGAATAATTTAGAGAAAAAAACCATGCTCAATACATCCAGGCCGGGATCTGAACCCCATCCCAAGCAAACTAGATTATATGAATCATCTAGACCACATTCACACAGGTGTGGGCTTAGTTACAGTAGCTCCATGGCTTCTTTGGTGCTGACTGACAACTCACAGCTGACTTCTGACAGTCAACATTTAGGTATATACCTAAATTTTGATTGTTAGAAGTGAGAGCTGCTAAACACATGTTTTTGCAGATCATATGGTTCGGCGTAGGATACATAATTTGGTCTGGTAACTTTTCAAAGCCGTCAGCTGTCAGTCAGCACCAAATAAGCCATGGGACTACTGTAGAATTAAATTGCGTATCTTCAATACATTAAATGAATAATAAAGATTTACTATTAATGAGTGATAAAACTATAATATAATAATAATAATAATAATAATAATAATAATAATAATGGGTTTATAACAGAAATAAGCCAATAAGGGTATTTCAGGGGACTCTCCTCCGAAATTTAAAGATAACAATATATATTTGAATATACCTTTTTCCAGATATTATTGGAAAAATAAAGATATACTATTTTTGAATACATTATCATTATCGTCATCATCATCATCATCATCATCATCATCATCATAATCATCCACGAATGGTTGTAAACCATTCAACGTAATGGTCGTCAAGAGTCATATAGTCGAACCAAGGTATTGTGTATCGGTTGCTGTCGGCTAAATTCGTGGCATGTGACGTCACGAGTCAGCAAACACGCGTGTTTTTTTTACTGCTCCAGTCCCCCCCACCCCCCCTCCATCTCTCTAACCTTCCTTCTACTACGTCTTTCTTCGACATCCTGCAACTCCCCGAAATGGAATCCTATATACGTGCCTGTCAACTTGATAGCTTTGTTGTCAAGACAGTAAAGGTGTCTTGTTAGTATCACACTCTTGGAATGTTGCTAACGGAAGTTTAACAAGTATTGCTATCATAGACGTGCGCATCACAGTTCATTAGCTTGATTCACGCGCGTTCGACGAAAATCTAGAGCAGAATTTGCTTGAGAAGCGCAGTAGTTCACACGCTAGCGGAAATATAATGTAGACCCGTGATGCTGTCACTATAGTCAGGTCACGTGGTCTAACGCGCCACACTCGCAATCAGATTAGACTGTCAGTGACCAGGGGATCTCTCAGTTAGGAGTATTGAGGTGGTTTTTCATTCTCCCTCCACGCAAATGTGGTGAAACTAATAGGGTAATTAGTACTACATAAGCGCATAAACCGAACGGGTAGTGAGACACGTTGCTAATATATATATATAAAAGTGAATTAATTACTTACTTGAGAGGGTCGGGGGTTCTATTCCGTTCGACCGCAATCATCTACAAACAATACCTAGTGTAATTTTTGAATTTTTTTTGGCTTGTGTGTAGAACTTCATTTTCCAGTCTTGCTCCAGACGGGTACTGATCAAATTTTTTAAATGATCTAAATTATGATGAAATATTTTAATTATAGAACGTGTGACTTATAACCATATAAAATTAATGGTAATTATATGTACAATAAATAAAAGAATGTACTTCAATAGCACAATTTCATGTAAGATCGTAAAGTAAACTTTTGGGTATTTAAACGAGACCATAAAATTAAGCACAAGTTTACTTGTATTATTATCATTACTATATTATAGGAGTATAATAGGCACGTCTTCAATATAAGCTAACTAGCGCTTTACATGAAAACATAATAAAATCCCCATAGAGAAATTAATTACAAAGACTAAACCTCTTAAAAATATAAGATGCATGGATTAAATAAAATATATAAAAAAAGATTTAAAAAAAATCACTGATAGTTTAAAAAATAAATCTTAATCTTACTAAATGCTAAGGCCACCCAGAGGTGAGGGGGGGGGGGCAAATGGGGCTTTGCCCTGGGCCCGATCACCCGAACGACTTTTATTTTAGAAAAGTTAGTAGCATGTTTTTTTACTATTTTCTTAATCCCTGCATTTTTTAAGGTAGTTTAAGTAAAATAAAAGGTTGTTACAATATTGATTATTAAAAACTTTTTTTTTTCAATCCTCCAGTTGTATTTATAAGAACTACTATACCATTATCGTTTGATAGCACACCCGATGTATCATATATCGAGCAGTTAGCTTTTGTTCTCAGATATATGATACAAATAAACGGAAAATGGGTGGTTTGTGAAAGATTCATCAAGCTGATAAACTTCGATAAGAAGAAACGAGCATATATATTGCAGAACAGATCGAGAAATACTTAGAAGAGTGTAACTTAGAGCTAGCGCAGTGCAGAGGTCAAGGTTACGATAATGCCTCTAACATATCACAGGTAAATTTCAAGGTATAAAAGCAAAAATGTTTGAAAAGAGATCTCAAGGATTTTTTTTCGCCATGCAGTGCGCACAAGTTACATACTTGTGGTACACATGTTGTAGAGACCCAGTTTAGAGGTGAAAACCTATTTTGGCAATATCCCGATTCCCGTGTCCAGGTGTCATTTTTCAACTTTCAGAATATGATATCTAAGAGGTGCTAGCCTCACTAAAATGCATAGATGATAGCTTCGGCTATATGATTCATTAATATATGCAATCCCGTACAATTATAATATAATTGTCAATTGGCTGCAATCATGCCAACTACCGAGTCGCAGGTGGCTGCGTTGTCTGATGGCTGTGATCTTATATAATCACATGTTTATAAGCTGACGACATCCGCACGTCCATCATAGACTCTGCCTTAAAATATGAGTGAAGAATGACCATGGGTACGGGAAACGAATCCGGGGATAGCTCAGTGGTAAGAGCATTGGCGTACTAAGCCGAAGGTCCCGGGTTCGATTCCCGTGTCATTTTTTCAATTTTCAAAATATTATATCTAAGAGGTGCTAGCTAGCCTCACTAAAATGCATAGATGATAGCTTCGGCTATCTGATTCATTAATACCAAAAACTTCTGTCCTGTCCTGCGAGATGGAACATTCTATAAAATACTGTTAATACCGCTCTTACTCTATATAAAAATATAGATGAAGTGCAAGAGTAGACGCTGTGGGTTCTCTGACGAAAAAATCACAAAGGTGTTCTAGATTCTTTTATTAGGATTGAGGAGGATCATAACATGCCTCCGGAGAGCCAGGAAGATGTATCGGGTCTAATTGAGTGGCTGCAAATTTTTGAATTCATCCTTCTCACTACAATATGGTACAAAGTCTTGAAGTGCATTGACGATAGGAACAGAGTCCTTAAAAGCTATAACTTAGCAATGGAAAAGGGAACACAAAATGTGAACGAGCCATGTGGAGGAGATTCTATTTTTTGAAAGAATCCTATTCAAGTTTGCTTACAGAATCAAAATAAGTCGCTTCGAACTTCGTAATCAAACCAGAGTTGAATGTCTTAATAATTCGTAAGAAAAGAAAATTCCATGATGAAGAGGGGATGTTGACTACAAGTTTGAATCTCCATAAACTAGATTCAAAGTGCAGGTGTTCATTCCTACATTATATCTGTTCTTTTTCCGAATTAAGTAACCTGGCGATAGAATGACAAGAATTGTCAGTATTATCATAGAGAAATGTATGTTATATATCTTATATATGTTATCCCTTTATCTATGGTATTATTCTCGGCTCTTTTGAACCCAACATATGACGTGGACAACTCAGCCATAGCCACCCTTGCCTGAACTTTGAAGGCAGCAAATCCTCAGAACCTTCAAAAAAAAAAAGAAGATCTCATTGAATAAATTAGGCTCTTTTACAAAATACGGTTAGAATCGAACTTGGGTTTTAGTGAAAATGTGAGCTATGCACTTGAACTGCTCAATTGTTTGTTTCAAAAGGGTCTAGAAACAGTTTTTCACAAATTTGGGTCTATTTAAGACTCCTAACATATTACCTGTGTCAGTAGGATCGGGGGATCGCACATTCAGTAAGTTTTCTTTGATTCAAAAACGTTTTGCGTTCGCTACAATGAAAGCTCGAAAAAATTGTTCTTAAATGATAATAGAGTGAACGTACTTAAGTATTTCAATGAAATTACTAATGAAGCTTAAACATTCTTGAAGCAATTTTTTTTTATAATGTACACAGATTAATATTATTTTAATAAACATAAATCGATTACATTTCAAAAATTGGCACCTGTTCAAGTTATATGTATAGACTATGTGCTAACTACTAACTATGCTAATATGTTAGGGATAGTAAGGTTAATTTAAGAAGAAGTGCACCCACATTTACATGGAGAAAGAGTGGAAAACCATTTATAAAAAACCACCCTCGATACACCCGAGTGAGATTCAAACCCGAACTCATCATCAGCAGTCTAGTCCACTGTAAGTGTGATGCCTTAGATATTTATAAAAGGAAAGTAATCAAGTTTATGTTTATTATTTTTGTGAAAGGGGGCCCCTAAAATTACTTTGCCCCAGGCCCCCTGAGCTCTCTAGGCGGCCATGACTAAAATGAACCACTCAAGTGTGGGCGGAACTCAAATGGAAATTAAAATACTGGCTTTGTAGGCCTAATGCCCTCGATTTTGAGCCCCTATTTTGTTTTAAATTCCTTAAAGTCCTTTTTCCATTAATATGTTGTCATGTAAAAGACTTAGCAAATTTTTGTACATACTTTATCCAAGGATGATGCAATTTTGAAGATAACTATTTAGAATCTTTATATTTTGAATTTCGGATTTTATCTTTATTAATAACGTTGTTTTTTGTTATTTATTTTAAAATATTTAAGCCGCTTAGGCTATTTTTAAAAGTAAATACATTTTAACTTTACTGAATTTGTTTACTAGGTGAATTGGACAGTTAACAAAGGTAAAAGTCACAGCGTCTATCGCTGTCTCCTTTCAATCCTTCGGAACCCACCGATTTGTCAAATTATTTCCGTTCAAACAAGTTTCATAATTTTCTGAATCCACTGTCCAGCCAACCAAAAGGCACAGAGAACTGAGCGCCAACTCTTGTCATTGGTTCAGAATCTCTCATGATATGAGAAGTCTCTCTGACGTCAGCTAGGAGGGGAGGTTTGTAATAATAATAATAATAAATAATAATAATAATAATATTTAGCACCGCGTCTTACTACCCGTTCGGGTTATAGGCTTTAAGTACTAATTACGCTAATGGATTAGGAATTGGGAAGGTTGAATTAGAGGAAGTGAACCCGCATTGCGTGGAGGAAAGAGTGGAAAACCATTTAGGAAAAACCACCCCCAGTTCACCCGACCGAGATTCGAACCTCGATCTCCCCCGTCCTCAGCACCTCAACCTTCAACACGACAAGCGCGTTAGCCAACTACGCCACCGAGGCGGTGGGGAGGTTTGGATGTTCTCCGAGAGACACCGCCCAGGGGGGTTTTCCGATCATACGCATTTAGATTCAACAAGTAGTAAGTCGTATAATTTTACCTCTCACAAATTATGTCTAATTTATACTTCTCTTTTATTACAAGGTTTGTATAAATTGAATGAGAATAAAATAAAAGCTCAAGTAATATTCTGAATGAATTAATTGTTCAAATCTCTTCTTGTGGGATGGACTCGCTTTGCTCGTTGGGGCTCCGGCCTCAAACTCACAGTGAGTTTTCTTTGCAGGGATGTAAACTAATGTAATTCTAGCGTTGTTTTGAACGTAACAACTTAATTAAAGTTACCGGTATTGTATTGTATTTTTCACATATTATTTTAGTTTCTCCATACTTAAAGGGCAGCTAGAATCATCAAATTTGGACACTTTTGACAATTGGATGTGCCAATATGCCTGACAAATTTAATGATTCTAGTTGTCCAATAAGTGTGTCGGAAAATTAAAAAATGTGTGGAAAATGTGCAAAATTTACTTAAAATCAAAAAATCTAGCTCTATTTAAGGTATAACCGATGGAGATATGATAAAAAGTAATAGGACCAAACTTTTGGATCTCACCAATATCTGCTGGTGCAATCCGTTTTTTTTATAAGGTCTTACCGTTTAGGCCACAAGATACCTCCAAAGAAAGGTCCACACTGACTTTAAAGTTGCTCCGCTATTTTGAATTGTTTTCGGGGTTAATTTTTTAATTTTTTTTTTGGAATATTTCCCGTCAGTTACAGGCTAGAAGCTATAAGTTTGCCAAATTTCAAGTTTCTAGCTCATCTGGAAGTGGGTAAACATTAATGTCAGTCAGCCGTATGGTTTATATAGTAGTATAATTTAAAACCTTGTGCATGTGAGAGGAAATAATTTGATTTGCACGTATGTAAGAGCACACCGCGGGGCACGAACCACGCGTACTTTAACAACTGGGACCCACCCTCGGGGAGAGGAACATCGCGGGTTGTTTCAATGGCAGCCAAAGCGGGACTGTATCAATAATTTGGAATACATCGAGTGACACCCGTGGGGTGTTACAGCCTGCCATATAAAATAATTAAATCCGCACTATCGCGTAGCAAATAACGAGGGTCGCCATTAAAAATCAAGAACCAGGCGAATAGAGACATGTCTTCAACTTCCCGCCCAAAACGTGATACATTAAGAGCGTGCATCTTATCAGGTCCAACTCAGCTCCCGGCTCGCGCGAGGTATTATGGGAGTAAAAGATAAAAGAAAAGACCTACGATATGACAGAGATATGTGCAATACATTTGTATTTGAATGATTACTCGAAATTTTCCGTGGTGACGATGGGGGACAAAGCGACAAATTTTCTTGTTGTTAACGACAGTATTACCCTCGCATGACAAAAAAAAAAATAATAATTGTGCACAGTGCTTATCTGTGAACCATTTTAAAATGGTTAAAAACGGCCGTTTCAATGCAGTTTTCATCCAAATATAATTTAATATTGCAAACAATATCATGTATTAACTCGTTATCTCCATTACTATTAGATCAGAAATGAGCCAGGTTCACAGACAAATAATATACCCAGGCACTCAACCTCCAGGTTAAAATGGTTGCGCTCCTTTTGGCAGCTTGAGTCCTTCACCGCTAGGATCGCTGCGGTTAGTCCTATCTCCGCCCCAGCAGTGACACTACTGAGATCCAGTGTCGAAGGATTCAAGCTGGCAAAAGGAGCGCAGTGAAACCCCCGTAAGGTTGAGAGTCTGTTAAATAACTTGTCTGTGTCCACGTGCTATATGTTCGTGTAACTTACAATTTCTACCTGACTGTATCACAGAGTTGATTGGCATGTGAGCACACGCTCTTAATGGTATCGTGCAAAGTTCATACATTAGAGGGTGGACCACTCTTAATAAAAAAAAAATCCATGTACAATAGAAATATGCTCGACGCGGAGTCTTTGTCAACACGACTTCTTCTCTTTTTATATCTATACACTCCGTTTACCTCCAAAAGGTAGCGTCTTATCTTGACACTTGACAGATTAAATTCCAGGGGCTCGAAATTTAAAAAAAAAGTTACTTAGGGCCACAATTGAATCCACGAGTCTTTTAAAAGGGGCCGTATTATAATAACTAAGGAGGGGAAAGGAAATAGGACTAAGGCTGAGACACAAGTTATATAAAAAATAGACCATTGAATGAAGAACATAAGTTGGAGTTTTTCATTGAATCTTCCCACACAAGTAAAAATTTTTCCATTTCTGGGCTAAAAACATCAAAGATTACTTTTTCAAGAAACTTCGCGTGCCACAAAAAAAAAAAAAAAAAAGGAAAGAAGGTATTGTGATCAGACAGTTGGAAACGCTTGTATTAAGCTATGGCCATAGTGGAAACCAGTCAAAGAAAGCTTTTTCTCGCCTTTCAGGTAAACGGGGCGTACGTATACAAGAGAACCACTTTTACAAACAGTCTCTGACGAATATACTTGTCTGGATTATAAATTATAATGGTCGATGCTTGTCGGCAAATGCGGTAAAACTCCATTAAAATGTTTGTTCGGCTGCTTTTTACCAGAGTGACTTCAACAAGTTATTTCCCTAAGTGGATTACTTTTAAAAAAAAAAAAAATTTGTTCTACTGTGTGATGAGAAAATATAACAGGCTCAGTATAAACAAAACTATACTTATCCTAAAAGTATTCCACGCCCATTATACAACACGACACGGGTATTTAAAAACATACTAAAGTGAAGTTAAAAACCACAAACATTTTAATTTGAAATAATTTATTTATTTTTTGTCACTAATGCCCGATTTGGGGATTTATTTATTTTTGAAGAAAATTCATACCAAAAAAATAAGATTTAAGGAGAGTACCCTCTCAACCCCACTCTCGCTTGTGCGTACCCCTCATATATCCTTAAAATAAGAATATATTGCCAATAAAAATTTAAAATAATTTCTCAGAAAACTCGAGTTTGGGTATATTGGTCGTTTTTTTTCTATTTAATACCCATTTATTTGCGGGGCCCCGGGTGGCCACACAAAATATAATAATAATAATAATAAAATAAATAAAAATTTAATAATTATTAATTTATATATTATTATTACTAGCACCACGTTTACTACCCGTTTCGGTTTATACGCACTTACGCTAATGGGGTAATGGTAAAGTGTTTGGGTGAATGAAATGGAGGACCCTACAGTTTAACGTGAATCCGAACCACGGTGGAGCCTGGCATTCCCCAAAATTCACAAGATGTCTTGGCAGAGGTGGAGGAAGGGTTTGGTAATCAGATAAATCCGAGGATTGAACCCCGGACCCCAGCGTAGAAGTCCGACACCTTACCCCTAGACCGCCAGGTCCACCGAATGCCACACAATGCAATGCTTTTCTTTGCTTTAAACAAAGAGAAAAAAAAAACTTCTTTTATTTATTTCAACCCAGTTTTTAATAAAATTTAAAAAATCTAATTAAAAATTTGAAATTCCACCTTCTATGTGCACAGGGGCTACTAATTTTAAAAAATTTCAACCTTCGATGTGCGCTATAATATCATGCAATGCTCATGACAGACGAATAATCTCTTCATTTTGCTAATATAGAAACAAACCATGTCAAGAATTTCTAAATTGAGCCGTACCCATGCTAAAATATTATAATATTTTATTAAAAAAACAACAATTTTTTCTTTAAAAATTGTAAAAGACATTGCACTCTTCTCTAAATTTCCCCAAAACTCCCACTTAAAAAAAAACTCTAAGAAAGGGCCAGCTCCTTTATGCCGCTGCTCCTAGAACATAACACCCCGAATTGGCCAGCTCCTCAATGCCGCTGTCCTTAAAATTTGGCGCTATCAAATTTTCCAGCTGGTTGTCTCGTGAAGCCCAAAGTTATCTAGATCGGCGAAGACTTTTACCAATACTTTAAAGTACGTGGACTCGCAGATAACATCGTCCAATTTCTCACCCTTCTCAAGGTCAGACGTGACGACACTCGGGCCGTCGACCCTCTCTTAAGAGCCTAGGCGGTGCCATAGACTGTCTATTCAACGCCGACATGCCATTTTCAATATTTAAAACGTGAAGCGCGTAGTTAGTTACTGCCGTAATTTATCTTTGTATTTCAAGTTGATTTTTTTCCCCTTGGGGATCAATTTAGACAGAAAACAAATGTACAATTTATTCAAAAGAACATTATATACACGCTTTCGGGGCTGTATAGTCTAAGGTGCTACTCTCGTAGTAGACTAGATTACCAATTACGGGATATCAAGGTTCGAATCTCGGTCGGTTAT
Organism: Timema cristinae; assembly: GCA_039000515.1. Classification (NCBI taxonomy): domain Eukaryota; kingdom Metazoa; phylum Arthropoda; class Insecta; order Phasmatodea; family Timematidae; genus Timema; species Timema cristinae. Next base: position 39,608 of record JBCFYV010001638.1, read on the forward strand.
ACTGAGGGGGATTTTCACAACATGGTTTTCCACTTTCCCTCCATGCAAATGCGAGTACGCTTCATCTAAATATAACCTTCCTAATCATAAAAAACCCCTTAACGTAATTATTACATAATCGTATAACCCAAACGGGTAGTAAGACGCTGTGCTAAAAAAATAAAAATTCAACTCGTCTTACAGTCCGATTTCAATTTGCAATACCTTATCTGATGGCCAAAAAAGTTACTACTCTACTTTCACGATTTATACGCCAAGTAACGTAATCTGCAGTTGTCACTTTTGATAGCTTATATCAATACCTATAAAATAACAATGATTATATAATAAAATCTTATCAATGTTGACGACAAAAAAAAAAGTTTGTATTTTTTTTCAAAGATCCTTTCTGCAAAAAATTGGGCTGTACTACACTTGTCCCGGGTTTTTTATCATATTATTTACATTTATAGAGTAGGGGTGTGGAAGTAGAATTGAAGGAAGTGAGTGAAGGGAAGTGATGAAGGGAAGTGAGTGAAGGGAAGTGAGTGAAGGGAGATTGGAAAACTACTATTTAAGAGAGAGAGAGAGAAAGAGAACCCCAGTGCGCCAAGGTTACTGTAGATTTAAGTTGGAATCTCCCCACAACACAAATCAAAAAAGACGAGACTGGGCGCCTTTCGAAGTATGTCAACCGGTGCGGGTTATGGAGAGTTAGTCTTGGACAATGAATTTTTCAAATTATAAAATATAAATTTTTTATGCACAAGAGAAATTTAGAAACAGATTTTCTCCATATGGAATATTTTGTTGACAAATATTTTAAGAAGTCACAAAAAAAAATTAATCCAAGAAAATTTGTAACAATTAACCCTCCTTTCCCCCCTTCCCGTCAACCCCCCCCCCTCCCCCATTTCCCCTGGCTAATCTGACCAAGACCATAATCCATGTGGTAAGAACCAACTCAAAAACGTTATCTTTGATTCAACACGGTAACACAGTATGAATTGAGCGAAATAGAAGCAGCTAATGTTTATTGAATAGTTACTAATGAAACAAAAGCATGCTACAGCAAGAAATGGTGTGACATTGGAATAAAACGCATTTACAACTGGTTTGTTTGTTAGACTATTATATAATTCCTGTTTCAAACGAAAATACGTAAAAAAAAAGTTTGTTGTACTTGTTTTTACTGATATTGTCATTACTTATTTTGATCGAGACACAGTTTTTATTATCGTGGGGAAAATATTTTCAAAAGTCAAAATTTCGTATAAGGAGGTTTGAACAAGCGGTTGTTATACCCAACTTTGACTTGACTCTGGGATTTGAATCCTAACAGCTTCATTTAAAAATGTTTTTTTTAAAAAATAATTACTTGGTGCAAGTTTTTAAAAGATATTTTTTCTCACTGTTCCCTAAGATAGCTAGTTTTTAAAAATAACTGATAAAAGATGCGATCCAGATAGGAAGATGCTTTTTTGACAGGTTACCAAAACTACTTAAACAAGGTTTCATTCATTATGAAGTAAAAGTATGTTATCTGCAACTTTCTCTTTTGAAAGATTTTGCCATCAATAAGACGCAAACAATAATACTAATAATATACATATACACACACACACACACACATACAGTAGTCCCATGAATTTTTTGGTGCTGACTGACCCCTCACAAACTTTGAAAAGTTACCAAACCAAATTATGTATCCCTATGCCCAACCATATGATCTGCAAAAAACATATGCTTAGCACTGTCACTTCTAAGAGTCAAAATTTAGGTATATACCTAAATGTTGACTGTCAGAAGTGAGCTGTGAGCTGTCAGTCAGCACCAAAGAAGCCACGGGCCCACTCTAACCTCCATACATACATAATCACACCATTCCCCTTATGGGGTAGGCAATAAACTGTACTATAGCTCAAAAACAACAACTCCTAGCTTAATCTACCCTCACTAACTTTCTCCACACTTCCCTATCCTTGCATACTCCCTCGCTTCAACAATATCCATACACCGAGTCATACAGACTCTTTTATTCTTAAACTCTTATAATGTTTCTCATTTTTACACATTCGCCCTAAAACATTTAACCCGTCTTAAATGGCCTACCCCTTCCTTTTGATCCACACACTCTACCTTCATTTTTTTGCTTCGTCACTCGATCCACACTCATACTCCCACATGCCCAGACCAACCTAACACGCTTCTTTCACAAAGACCTATTGGGTTTCTTTTCAAACAACACCCCTTTCAGCACCTCTTCATTAATGTTTTATTGTTATTATTTAATTAGTACAGTCATATATATTATTAGCACCACGTATTACTCCCCATTCGGGCTATACGCACTTACGCTAATGTGTAATGGTAGGGTGATTGTGGATGAAATGGAGGGGACTACAGTTTAACGTGGAATCGAAACCATGGTGGAGGCCGGGCTTTCCCACACATCAAAAGTTGTGATTAATTACACGTCTTGTCAGAGGTTAAAGGAAGGGTTTGGTAATCAGATAAATCTGTGTGGGACCGAGGATTGAACTCCGGACCCCCAGTACAGAAGTCCGACACCTTACCCCTAGCCCACACGGGTCACCAATTAGTTTCAGTTATTTAAAAAAATTGTAGTAATATAATATATTAACATTTATCAGTGTTGACAGCAAAAAAAAAATGTGTATGTATTTTCTAGGGGTTCCCTTTTCAAAATCCTATTGTAGACCACAGATATCAAGTTGAACTAAAAAATAAATTATTTCCATGACCCCATTTTTTCTTTTCTCCACGGTCTTACTACCTCTTCAGATTACACGCATATAAAATTTTAAAATTTCTATTTAAAGAGGTAGGGGTGAGTAAGGAACATTTTAGAGGTTATATACCGCATTTGTGTGAAAGGAGAATGGGAAACCATTGAGGGAAAACCAAATCTTAGTAGACTCGTCACCAGTAGGCCAGCCTAACGTGAGAGGTGACGCCTTAGATGGGTTTTTTTCATCCCAAAGGCCAATTCTGAGTATAAATTTTGGGGCTGCGGTCCGAAGAATATTTCTAACCAATTAGTAATCCCATAAAAATTTGTATAGGCCTACAATCCAAAACGTTATTTTTAATAATTACATATTATTTTTGGTTGGAAGAATATTTCAAATTTTACTGCCAAAAATAGTTTTGATTTATCATCCAAAACTTATAATGAAATTTGCACGTACACACACTTTCACAAAACCACTTACAATTATAAATATATAAATATTTTATACATATTTTTTACTAAATCAATAAATGCAGAGTAAAATTCAATCATGACCTCTTCAGAAACATATTTTTATTTGAATCATTAGCTCTTTCACACCCGACATCTTTAATTTTCCTCCATGATACTGCGAGGGCTAAAATTTTCAATGAGCGTGGGTCCGCATGTCCCCCGCGGGTCACCATTTGGGGACAACACTGCCTTAGACCATTCGACCAATGGAGTTGGTAATTATTATGGCCTTTATTTTTTTTTTATTGTTTATTTTTAGCACATCATTTTAAAAACCGTTGGGGTTAAAACCCTATGTACTAATTACGCTAATGGTTTTTTAAGAGGTTAGGAGGCTTATTTATAGGAAGTGTACCTTTATTTGGCTGGGGGGGAGAGTGGAGATCCTTTTTTTTTAAAACCACCCTCAGTACGCCCGATCAAGATTCGACCTCAATCTCCCCCTCATTAGCTGTGTAGTCTACTGCGAAAGTAACGCGTTAGAACCCGTGACCACCGTGACCCTTATTGTTTTTAATGTTGTTTAATAGCAACATTTCTTGTAAATTTCCCTTGAACATGTTTATGTTCTTCTAGGATCACTTTAAATATTAAAAAAAAGTTTTTTCTGGGGTAACTCTTACAAGCTTAAGGTCGTTTGACCATCAAAATCTTATTGCATAATTTTAACAAGTGTATAATTATAAGATAAAATAATGATTCGATTTTTCCCAAAATTCATTATAGCTCTTTAGTTTATAAAGGATCAACTTACTATTTTATTACTTCCCAGTAACCTTTTTTAAGGAAAAATTTATGGGGCAGAAATTTAAGAACGAATATGACTTGGAATCATTGAATCACTATATATTTATTATAATTATACATTTGTTAAAATTAATGCAATAAAATGTTGATGGTCCGAATGAAAACAAAACCTCTTGACCGTTGTTAATGGTAGCGGCAAACCTTACAAAGCGCACAAAACCTCAGCGTAACATAAATCGTGAGTCCAACTCTCACTATATAGCAGGATTTGAAAGTACCCACACGCTCCTGGCCTTTGTACGAGGCTGGAATATCTAAGAAGAACCACTTGGCGAATTCTACGGTTCGTGGACATTCATTGGGAACGAGAGGAAAGGTCAGTATTTTATGTAGTTTTTATATCAAAACCTTCTACGGTGGTGACCTAGTGGTCTAGTGGTAATGTGTCAGACTTCTGTGCTGCGGTCTGAGGTTTCAATCCTCGGTCCAGGCACAGATTTTTCGATTGCCAAACCCTTCCCCCACCTCTGACAAGACCTCTATTTAAACACAACTTGTGAATTTTGTTAGTGTCAGACCTCCACCGTGGTTCGGATTCCACGTTTTTTAAAACTGTATGTCCTCCATTTTTATTCACAATCACCCTACCATTACATTAGCGTAAGTGCGTATAACCCGAACGGGTAGTAAGACGCGGTTTATGATAATAATAATAATAATAATAATAATAAAAAATAATAATAATAATAATAAACCATTTACGGTCAAAATAAGTAAATCATTTCTCCAATAGAAGAAAAGAGTTTCATTTTCTTCCCATGGTGTTTTCAACAGTTGATGAATACATTGTCAAGGATGTCCCTGAAAACTTTTTCACTTCATTTAAAAAAGTGTCTCATCTAATACCGTTATACTCGTGACAGATTTTTCAACAATGTTGATATAAACCGAGTGAATAAAATTAAACTTAACGTTTCTACTGGAAAAATAATTTATTTATCTAGGCCAAAATTTTTTTTTTTTTCTTTGAAAACTTCAAACCGCTGTTTTAAAACTCACTTTCCTTAGCTACCATAAACTGGCGTGCTCAAAGGGGGACTGCCTAAGCAGCTGAGGTATTGCCACTCAATGTTGCGCTTAGGTTAAATATTGGCAAAACCTTTAACAATACAAGAGTTTGGTGTTCACGGGAATGAGTACAAAGCTATTATTTTAATACCCGTTTCATTGGCCGCATAGCTTAAGGCGTCACTCTCGCAACATATTAGAGTGCCAAGGCGGTGAGGTCGGGCTTTATTCCGGTCGGGTTTGTACTGAAAGTGCTTTATCCAAAATTATTTTCACTTCTCACCGCCCTACCACATTAGGGTAATTTATTAGGTCTACATTGGTGCATAACCCGTACCGGGTATAGATGCGGTGCTAGGAAAAACTACTCATTAAAAATAGTAAATTCGATCAGTAGTTTTTATTACTACATAACTAGGGGTAGCCTTTTACCTAAAGAGTTGGCTCATTTAAACAGCGAGATCGATTTGGTGGGAACAACCTGACACGGGAAACGGGACATGGTTTATAGTACAGTCCAGCAGGGATTAGGCCTACATTGAAAAATAGATGTTGTTTAAAAAATTACCGATGGTTTTGGTTCTGTAACATCTATGTTTTCAGACGATGTTCTTTTTCATCTATATCAATTTATTAACAGGGATATCTACCTCAATGTCCTCCAAATATTAGTCCTATTTGAGTGCACTATTCTATTTGTTTTTATTTCTCGCTATCTTACAGGTAGGGAAATGTATTGTGACCCTCAACAAAAATCGAACTCGAGATTTTGATGATTCGACGTTTTCATGAACCCCCCCCCCCCCCCCCCCCCCCCCCAACCCGAAAAATTGGGTTTTTTTTAAATTTTCCCTTTTGTCGTATGCCCCTGTCTTCTGTACTTCCCCCTTAGAGCTTAAACCATTTTACCGATCGGGCTAAAACTTTGGGATAATGGTTTTCATAGGTTTTCCCAGAGGAATTTTTGGTTTTTGGATATCTAACCCTAAAATTAAGGGTAGTTTAAATGAGGGTCTAAAGAGAAAAAGTTCATTTTCTAAAAAACGGCTCAAACGATTTTGATTAAATTTCATTTCAAAACATTTACAAATATTCCAAACAAAATGGCTACTCTCAATATTTGGGCAAAATGAATTTAAAGGGGTCCAGTCTGTTGGGTAAATCATAATTTTTTTTTTATCATATCACCGTAACTCTTTGAGAATGAAATTACTTATCATTACAAATATGGGAGATCTATTTTATAAGACCAATATTTTTTTTAAACCAATAAATTTCAAGCTATACGAAATATATTTCTTAACTTTTCCAACACTAAAGATAAAGTAAATTGCGACCGTAAAAAAACAACCCGAAATTATTGATGGACGTCGATGAACCCTGAAAAGTGGTTTTTGCAATGCCATTTTCTGTGTGTCTGTGTGTCTATTTAACTATTAAAAGTAGGTTAATAACGGGCAATAAAATGAGAAAATCGATTTTCTCAAAATCGGCTTATGAATTTTGATTAAAATTAATTCGTTGATTAAGATTATAAAAAAGAAATGACTTCTAGGGTATTTTACAGAAGTTGAAATTTGCGTATATCCGCAACTATTTGAGATAATTAAATAAATTTTTCATTGCAAATTGTAAGTACTTTAAAAATAAAAAAACTTTAAATGAAATATATTTCTATAAAACAACCGTTTCTGAGACATTGGCAACAGACGCAAATGACAACATCCCTATGGCAACCGTTGCTATGACAACCGTCTCCATGGTAACCGCTTCCATGGTAACCGTCTCCATGGCAAACCTTTCTCCATGGCAACCGTCACCAGGCAACCGTCACTATGGAAACCATCTCCATGGCAAAACCGTCTCCCATGGAAACCGTCCCCAAATGGCAAACCGTTCTCCATGGCAACCGTCTCCCATGGCAACATTTCCCATGGCAAACCGTATCCATGAATCATTTCCATGCAATCGTCACTATGGAAAACCGTATCCATGGGAACGGTTTAGGTATACGATTAATAATTTAAAAACTTGAAATATTACATAAATAGGATCCAATGATTGTGTTTAAAAAGGTTTTCGGAAATTTTGTTTGAAACGACAAATAGCCTGCAATCTTTTAAAAATGGACAAATGATTTGGTTTAATATGAGAATCAGAGTTAGTTTTTAGCGTGCTAAGTAATTCAATTTAAAGTATTAAAAGATAAGGGTTAGTTTGCTGAGGAATTTTTTTTTCAAAATTTAATTGTTTTTCAAATTATCTTACTGATTTTTTTAAATTGGTATATTTTATACTATAGATAATAATGTTTGTTGATTTTTTTAAATAAATTAATTTAAAGCTCGTTTACTTTTGACAAATTTAGAATTTTTTCATTTTCTAAAATGGCCTTAAATATTTAGTTCAAAATAGCTATATTGGAATTGATTAAAACACCAACGTGTGTATATTTGCATTTTTTTACATAATAAATAAGAAGATTTTATATTTTTTTTAATATAAATAATTTTAGGGTCGTTCATACCAAACGCATGTATAGTAGCATATTATTTGTATGTTATTTGGTTTAAATTGTCAACATAACACTGTAATAATGTTTTTATTGTTTTAGGGATATAAATATTAATTTTAAATATAAATAGTTGGCAATTTTATTAAAATATATTAAGTACCTTTTACTGAGAGTGTCCAAAAGTGATTACTGTATGAATTAAATATTGTATAAGGTTTGAGGAACAAAATAATAAAAAAATATTTTATCATGAAGATTTTTTGGAAGAATTAAACAAAACGCTTGTTCTTCACTAGATATTAAAATAAAAAAAATTTTTTAAA
>JBCFYV010001639.1:0-51897 GCA_039000515.1 Timema cristinae
TCCTTTGGGCAAGTGGCGGTTCTCGTACCTGCGTTTATGATCCAATTTGTCTGTTGTAAGTACATTGTGAATCCCCAACCCCCTTTTTCCCCCCAAACCCGCAAACCCTACGGGGCCGGGACATATTTTAAAACCAATAAAATGATGAAAATGAAGTTAAACATAGACAACACGTAAAGGGACGGTTGCCATAGTAACATGACGCTTCAAAAAAACCAAAAGTTGAAACACTAGCGTTCGAAGGGGTTTCACTCGACAAACTAAAAATTTTTGAGACTCAGTGGAAAAACCACCCAAAAAAACGACTGAACCTTTGATGTCCTCAAAAAAGGGTATACATTTTTTTTCCTTTTGGAAGTATATACTATTTAACTAAACACTAACACACCTGGGCCATCTATTAGCATCATTTACAAATTTTAAAAGAAGGGTTTCCGGAGACAGCAAAACAATTTTAATAAATGGTCTAAAAATTAATTTTTCCCAAAAAAGTCGTTTGGCCTAAAAGGCTTTTGGCCTAAAAGGCGTTTGGCCAAAAGCCTTTTTGGGCCAAAAAGGCTTTTGGCCCAAAAAGGCTTTTAAAGGCCTACACTTTAAAGGCCAAATGCCTTTTGGGCCCAAAATGACGGGTACCCCAAAGGGCTGACAAACCATTAAAAAACCCGGGTCAGGGGGCTTCAAATAAAAAAACTAAATTTGCCTGCGTCGGGGGGGGCCACGGGGATAAAGGGGGTAAAATTTTTTTTGGTGAGGCCTACAAAAGTTTCAAATTTCCCTACGGGTATCCCTGAATTTATTTTTCCTAAATTGTTTCCCTTTCATTTTCCCCCAGGGCAAAAAGGAAACGTTTTTTCAAAAGCATTCTTCATTTCGGGGAATATAACGGGGGGGCCTGGACGGGTATAAAGGTGTTGTCAACTTGGCTTTTTATCCGCTATGATTAGCTTTTTTCGAAGGGGTGGCCGTCAGCTGAAAAAAATTAAAATACTCTTTTAGGGTTTTTTTAGTTTAAAAAAATTTTTAAACCAAAAGATTTGATTGATTTAATCATAGTCAAAGCTTAAACTAGTTTTTTTTCCTATGGGGGAAAAAAAAATATACTCCTAAGCTTTTTTTTGTATTTTTTTTACGGTTTTTTTTAATTTTAAAGAAAATCCGGATGTGGGGATAAAAAGGGTAAATGGAAAAATTTAGTTTAATCATTGGTAACTCCCGCTCTTTTAAACTGGGATCTATAGAGCCCAACGTATTTCTCGAAATATGAAGATTTTTATCTCTATATATTTTTTTAATTGCTTAGTATACTTAATTTCCAATTATATATACCTTGCGCCCGGATTTTTACAGTTCAATATAAATTTTGATAATGTAACGACTACAATTTAAAGACCCACTAAACTTTTATTTTCTTGTCAGAAACAGGGTTTAAACTTCTCTCTCAAAATTAAAAATTAAAAAACTTAGATACATTGTTTTTTAGAAATTTTATAAAAAATTTTAGATTAAACCGTTTCTAAATTGGTTTGGGTGTATTGAGTGAAATTACAAATCAATATTATAAAATTTTTAAAAAACTTTTTGGGAAAAAAATTCAGATAAGAACTTTTTTATTTCAATTTAATAGTCCTCAACTAGACCATAAACGGCTGATGAAAAGGGCTAAAAAAAAGGTTGGGCACGTTTAAAACTATAAATAAAAATAAACTTTTGGACAATAAGGGATGGCCCCCCCCCCAAACTTTTTTCCAAATAGGGGGAATTAAAAAAAATTTTAAATTTTTATTCCCCCCAAAAAAATTTTTGGTAAAAGGAAATTGGAATAACAGCCTTTTCCGGCAAAGGGGCCCCATTAAAACCCTTTTTGTAACCCCGCACTTTTGGAAAAATGTCATTCCGGGCAATTTTTTCGTTAAAATGTTGGGAGAAAATTGAACAAAAAAAATTTACAATGTTTATCTAAATTCAAATAACGTGGTTTAAAAAAGAACAAATTTATAAATTCTGACGGTAATTTTGGGTAACATAACTTGGCAAAAACCCGGTAATAAATGAATACAATCAAGACGGGTGCAACCATTTTAAAAATTTTTTCGTAATAATTGAGGCGCAGCAAATAAAAGTTTCCCCCTTAGCACAAAAAAAAACATTAAACCTTTTTTTAAAAAATAAAAAACCCCCCTTTGTTTTAAGCCTTGGGCCCGTCGAGCGCAAGTCTAGAACCATTTTGTGGGATGGTGGGGTGGGAGAGGGGGAAGGGGGGTTCGAACTTCACAACCAACCAAAGTAACCCCTTTCGCCCAACAATAACAGATAAATTTACGAAAATCGTAGATTTCCCCCTAGCTAAACAGACAGGTCCCCCCCGCGGAAAAATTAAGTTTGGGAAAAACCGGAATATACAACAGTTTAAACAAAACCCCCCAAAAATTACCAGTTTAATTAAAAAAACCCTTTTTTTAAAAAAAAAAAACCTACAAAAAACCGGGGTTTTCCTTTAAAAAGCAATTTTACCCCCAAAACACTTTTAAATGTAAAAATTGTTTTTTAAAAAATAACTTAAAACCCCAAAACCCCCTTTTACCAAAAAAAACCTTTCCCCCAAAAGAAATTCCCCCAAAAAAAAAAAAATTTGATAACCGGGGGTTTGTTCCCGGGCTCTGCATTTCCCGCCCAAAAGAAAAATGCCAATCACCTTAAAAGGGAAAAATTTCATAAAATAGAAATTTAAGAAATTTTGTGTTGTTTAAAAAAAAAAGCTTTTTTAAAAAAATTGGTGAATAACCCAAACCACAAAAAGGAGTCACACCCTTTTAAAAAAAACTTTTCCCTTTTTCGGCCCCAAGGGGAGGGAAGAGAACGCGAGAAAGAAAAAAACCCTAATTTTTTTTTTACAGTTTTTATGCAAAACAAAAAGTTTCCCCCGGGGCGAAAAAAATACAAATTTTCTTTTAGTAGATACGGTTTTGTTTAATTGACTACACATAAAGGGTGCCAAAATTTTTGTTATCAATTTGAACAAAAAACATTTCTCTTTAAATTAAAAAATTTTCTGTTCAAAGCCATTTTACTCATGGGCCCGATATACAATCCAACCCTTGCGGGTTTTCTGTAAATAAGGGAAAATTTAAAAAAAATTATCAAATTAACAATATTTTAAAATTTTTTTAAGCAAAAAAAAAAAATTGCCTTTCCCCAAAAAGGAAAAATCCTTTTTTTCAACTCACTTTAAACTTATCCCCGAACCGGAAAAATTTAAAGGGAGCTTTTTCACCGGTGGTGCATGAAACAGGCAACATTTTTTACTAAACATACAGCATTTAGGCATGCAACACGGGAACCCTTTTGATAAATGGCACATGGCACCGGGAGAATTCAGGGCGTAAAGGAGTCTCGTCTGACGAAAAAGGATCTGCTGCTACTGGCATTTAACAGAAGACAAAGAAGAGATTACGTTTTTTTTTTTTGGGTTTACCCAGTTTTTACAAAATTTATCAACTCTTGGTGTTTTTTATTTTATCTTTTGAATTAAACACAAAAAAAGGGTTAAACAATCATTTTATTAATTGCGCAAAGGCGCTAGGACTATAAAAATAAAAGTGGTTTTTTGGAAAAACCCTTACGTGTATGGGAAAATAAAATTTCCGGATAAATTTCAACGATACTTACGAAAGCAATTCTAAGAGTGTTGGTCATCCTGCAGTTTGTAATGAATGGCAAGAAAGATCCCTACAGATGACCGGCTCAACAACTAAACGCTTGCTGCACGTGAAACATGGAACAATGAACCAGTCTACTCAAATCACGTTGTTCCACGTGAAACATGGAACAATGGACCAGTCTAATCAAATCACGTTGTTCCACGTGGAACATGGAACAATGGACCAGTCTAATCAAAATCGCGTTGTTCCACGTGGAACATGGAACAATGGACCAGTCTACTCAAATCACGTTGTTTCACGTGGAACATGGAACAGTCTACTCAAATCACGTTGTTTCACGGGAACATGGAACAGTCTACTCAAATCACGTTGTTCCACGTGGAACATGCTGCACACAGCACTGTGTCATGCTACACCCGATCTGAAAGGAATTACTTGTTAACAAGTATTCAATCACCGATGGTGCATGTTTCATCAGTGTGAAAGAGACCAGTGTGAAAGTTCGTCCTATTAATTACCGCCCGAGTAGTTCTTAAGAGTGGCCAATCTTAGTTTCATTACAGTGAGATTTTATCTATGGAATTAAGTACTTTTTTTGGTCGTTCGTGTCTTACAACCCGTTATGGTTATACGCATGTGTTAAAAACGCTAATGTGGTAGGGGATGAGAAAGGTAGAATTTTTAGGGGAAAAGTACCAGCATTATCCTGTCGGTAGACTGGGAAATTATTTAGGAAAAACCACCCACAATACACCCAGCCGGAATTGGAACCACGATCCTCTTTCCCCTTATCTCTCCCCCCGCCCCGTTTGTTAAACTAAAAGAGCTTGAAAGTTAGATCACGCGCCCACCACGTGGTGAGTGTAGTGATAGTCCTTGTGGGAGTGCACGAGTGTCTTTAGGGAGATATGTGCTCCCCTCTCCAACACTCGAAATGGGACACTCCTAAGATGCGTTTAGACTTTGCCTCCTTTCATGCAACATTATATGCACAGAGGCATGCCTCTTTCGGTGCGTCTTGCCTTATACAACCCGACCTGTTTACACTTTTGCATCTCTTTCCGTGCGTTAGAGATTTCGTTGCGGGAAGTACTTGCATCAGAGTCGCTGCAGCTATCATCATTTTACGACGTCAAAAGAAACGAAAGCGTCTTGAGTTCTGGATGAGTCGGTTTCTAGAATCACGTTCATCAAGTGCAGGGATACTATCAGAAGTGCGCGAATTAGATATAGTCGATTGTTTAAGAACTTCAGACCAATGCCCCCAAGTGATAGCACCGTTAAAGAAAAAAAAAGTGGTTTATTTGAAAATCCGCGTTTGGAGCAATCCATATAAATATACTATGATTAAGGTAACTTTTTTAAAATGGCTTATACAATTGATTATGTTCTATTATCTATGTTATTAATTTTGTACCAAAAGAATTGGTTTTATTAATTTGAAATGAAAATGGGTTAGTTATTCTGTTCCACCCCAATAATTAAGAGCTAGTGACGCCTGCGGCTTGAAGGATGAGTGTGCACTGTACAGTGACTCATTGGGGCAACTTGGTTGCTCACCGTGGACTGCCCTATTACTGGTTTAGCGCTGCTCCTGTGACGGGCTGAGGGGCTAGAGGGGGTGTCCTGTCACGGTTATGTTTAGTTATCGCAGTCATTTCCCTACACGGAACACAGCTAGGCCCACCTCAGAATTTCATGAGTACTGAAAATAGAAATGAAATAATTGTTCAATACAAATATTACGTTTTTAAAACTATTATTATTAACATCTTAATTAAATGGGTAAAGATGAAGATAGTTTAGAGAAAGTGCACCCGCACCTGAGTGTGAATGGGATGTGAATACCACAGTGATAAAATCGCTTTTGAAAAACCACCTTATTACACCTTGACCGGGATTAAAATATCGCTCTACCTCATAGTTACAGCAACTGTAGTATATTGCGAGACTGGCGTCTAATACTAATAACTCTAAGACAAGACTGTAGAGGAAGTGTACCCGTATTTACTTGGAAGGAGAGTGGAAATTCATTAAAGAAAAACCACCCTCAATACAGTCAAATAAAATTCAAACTCCGATCTCCCCGTCATCGGCAATAAAAAAAGATATTCATAAACTACTAGAGTAAAACCCTTCCATATAGTAGAAAATGGGATATTTACATACATATATAGAGACAAACAAATATTTATTAAAGTCTGAACATTTACAATTTAACTACAAGGATCGTGGAATGGTGTTAGGAGGAAGTGAGGAGCAAAAAGCATTACAAATAATTATAATTATTATTATTATTATTAGCACCGCGTCTTACTACCCGCTCGGGTTGTAACGCACTTACGCTAATGTGTAATGGTAGGGTGATTGTGAGATGAAATGTAGGACCTACAGTTTAACGTGGAATCCGAACCACGGTGGAGGCCTGGCATTCCTCACATTCACAAGATTGTGATTAATACACATCTTGTCAGAGGTTACAAATAATTATAAAATAATGACAATTTGAAATTTGAAAATTGGCTCCTAAAAATAGGGGGCTAAGAATTTCACAAACTATTAAAAATAAACATCTTTTAGAAGAAAATTAAAACTGAACAGATAATGATTTAGGACCATCTTTCTCTTTAACGCCTATTATTTTATTTATTTATGCTCGTTGTTAAATTGTGAATTGATATATTTTTGTTTACATATCATTTTTGTTTACATATCTTATGATCGCTCTTAGCCAATATTAAGGTAATTTTTAATATAATACTGCTATTTAATCTGCGTTAGAATCCGCGTAGTGGGTAGGCTGGGGAGCATAGTTACCACATAGCGGGACCTTGTGCCATTACTATACAAGCATACTCATTGACTGTAATAAATCTGGCAACGTGAATCGATTGCTATTACATCTACCCTTCACGGATTGGTCGAGCATGTGACGAATCTCCACTCCCCACTTCGGCTGTGCTGACCTCAATCTTAAAGTAGTTTAAAACGCAGTATAATTGCGTTTGTTTATGCACTCTATTAATGGGCTGATGTCTCTTTTCAAAGATTGCTTTTTAAATGTAATGGTTGTTAGATTTGGGATTATCATGCTATCTTGATAATTATACCCGAATTATTTGAGCAACTTTTAAACATCCCAGCAATTTAAAATTTGGCAATTGATTTTAAAAGAATGTTCTCTAGAAAAGTTATAAAAAAACAAAATATAATATGACAGTAATATGTAACTTTAATTTGTTTTAACTCTCTAAAACCAATTATTTATTCTGTCACTTTTTTTTATCAGTACCAACAGGCAATAGTTCAAATATTGTTTATGAAAAGTTTTAACTTAATCTTCAAAGAAATTTATGTTTTTAAAAACATGTTCGATCATATTTCTATTTTGACATTGTTTTAGGTCATTTGACTTTAAGCGTTCTGTAACACAATTTAAACCAATAAAGAATTAATTTTTAAACCTAAATTAGGAGCTGGCTACTTTCCCTGTGATTAATGGTATAAACTAATAAAAGAATGTAGCTACTTCGTAGAAGAACAGGTATAACAGCTAGTTTATCATAAAATTGACTAGTGTTTAGGTCATGTAATGATGTTTAAGAACTGAAAATTTGACTTTGAGAGATAAATTTTATGGATGAATACAATGTTATTGGGTGAATAAAGGACGGGAGATAAGAAATATGTTCGAATCAGCGTGGCTTAATTTTCAGTTAGTTTTTTTTATACCTTGCTCAGGTCTACTATAAGTTAACTGTCTCAATTCATAAATATTCCGTATCTTTAAAAAAAATTTAATGTAATTTTCCGATTTTTTTTTCAGGCACGAAAAATATGTGTTTTCCAGGTGGTTGGCAACCTGAAACACTATACACAACAAATAGAATCAGAGATAACTAGGACAATACAAGCAATTCGCTGTGTCTGGGGAAAAAAAGTGGGAAAACAGGGAATTTCACAAAATAACTTAAAACCTACTAGAATATTACTAGTGAATTTGGGACCTGAAACTTTCAAGTTTTAAATATTAGGTCCTTGAATAAAAGAAAAAAGCGAACTGACTAAATAAACACGCTGATTCAAATTACGTCTCATAACACAGATTTTTATACTTTTTAATGTTGAAAATAATAGTAAATATACATATATATAACTTCCGATACTGAGAAGTATTAAATCTGGGCTCTCTTTTAGTGTCATTAAAGCTTTCCTATGAAATAACGTAATTTACTCTTGATGTGAAAAGCTACACAGTTAAGTACATTTTGGAGGGAAGTGTTAGTCTAAATGTCTCCATGGCGTTTTTTTAACATCGTGTCTTACTACCTGTTCGGTTTATACGCTTTTTGATCTAATCACACTAATAGTTTTTAGGGATTAGGAAGGCTATATTTATATGAAGTGTACCCTCATATGCTTAGATGGAAAGTGGAACGCCATTTTGTAAAACTATCCTTAGTACAACCCGACTGATATTCGAACCTTGATCTCCCCGTCATCGGCAATCCATTTTATTGCGAGAGTAGCGCGCTAAGACCACGCGGCCACCGAAACGGACCTTTACTTGTTTTTGCATGGGGAGAGGAGAGAAGGGCGTACTTTATATAAAAAGAAGAAGAAAAAAGCGTACGTGGTTCATGGACTACCTCTAATAGCGGTTGTAACCCGCTCGGTGGCCGAATAGCCTAGCCCTAAGGCATGGCCGTCTTTCGTTACAGGCCAGGGTGTTAAAATGTGGCAGCTCCGCTTGAAGTGACGTCATGAGGCCTAGTGTTCTGTTGGGTTCTTACAGAGAATTGTGTGAATTTACAGTTTCCTTCATTTAAAAACTGAATCACTTTGAGCGCTACTGACAATTTAGTCTAAACATGCTTTTACGTATATCATTAAACAAAAATAATTTTATCGGTTGCAAAATAAAACAAATAATGTAAATAATATTTTTAAATAAATTTGTGGTTAAGGATTATGAACCGTTCATAAACATGATTAAAATAATATTATGAAAATTATAAAAGGGCACTGGCTTCGAAGCCAAGATAGGGCTTTCATTGTTGTAATAATCCAAAGGTCACGGGCACGGGTTCTCTTCCCCATTTCCGTGTGTTAGCTCTTTATCATATATTATGTAATTGCTTTGAACACTTACAGCCTTGGGATAATAATTTTGAAGCATTACTTTGTAAAGTAACTTTTTTGGACAAGAATCTTCACTTAAGTTAAAGTTTACCTTTAATATAAATTGATGTGTTGAATAAGAAGTATACTTCCAAGTGATGACGAAAACCCAAAAAAAATAATTCACAGAAACAGCTTTTGGTAATTTATCTAAATCTGGATTCTTACAAATGTATTTCTAGGCCAAAAACTGGAAAAAATTTTTTTTAGCATTGCGTTTCACTACCAAATCGGATTATACGTTTATTTATTGATTACGCTGAAGGTTTTTAGGATTAGGAAGATTAATCTATAGAAAGTGTACCCGCATTTGCGTGAGGGAGAGTGGAAAACAATGTTTAAAAACGCCCTAAATACACTCGACTGAGATTTGAACCTCGATTTCTCCATCATTGGAAGTCTAGTCTACTGTGAGAGTTGCTAGCGTCTTAGACCATGCGGCCCGCCGTATCTGCCCATCTGCGTTCTAAAAGAACAGACAATTTGTAGGAAGCATAACCACAATATACAAAACCGAGGATTCTGGATTCATGTCCGCTGTTAGTTGAGTATCACTAATCGCGCCCAAAAAATTATCATCCGTTTTATGTTTTGCTCCATTACCTAAAAATAATACATTGGAAACGTGAACCACACAAAATCTAAAATCAAGAAAAATTACACGAGAAAACAAACGTTAAAAAAGCTAAAACTAAAGTGGCTGTGTTTTTTAACGGCCTCATCGCAGTGTTGCCAAACTTCAGTATTCCGGCCGTGCCTGCTCCCTTTCGCAATAGATTAGATTGTCGATGATTGGGAGATTGGGGTTCGAATCCCGGTCAGGTTGTACTGAGATTTTTTATACTAAATGGTTTTTAATTACAGTCCACGGAAATGCGGGTATACTTTCTTTAAAATTAAACTTTCTTTATCCGAAACCCCCGCCTCGGGGGCTTTAGTTGGCTAACGCGCTTGTCGTGTTGAGCTCAACTGCTGAGGACGGGGAGATCGAGGTTCGAGTCTCGGTCGGGTGAACTGGGAGTGATTTTTTCCTAAAGGGTTTTCCACCTCCCTCCACGCAAATGCGGGTTGACTTCCTCTAATTTAACCTTCCCAATTCCTAACCCATTAGCGTAATTGGTACTAAAAGCGTATAACCCGAACGGGTGTAAGACGCGGTGCTAAATATTATATTATTTATCCGTAACACAGCTTAATGGGTACATAATATATGCGTATAACGAGCCAAAAAAAAAACCATTGTGTTAAACGAATCATTAAACAAAAATATAACTTTTCACACAGACATGTAAATAAAACTTTCTTTCAATAACATGCCCCTGGGATTGAACCTGTAGTTTTACTCCTCTAAACCACTCACCCTGATGACGCGTCATATAAAGGCGGTCTACATGTACACAAGTTAGCAGTTGTGGAGTCAACGACTTACACGCTTGGGTTTATGGTGAATCGGAATCATCGCACTTTGCTGATACCAGAATAGCGCAGGCTCGTTTATCTGCGCATAACAATCTTGGCGCTTGGACTCGCATTGTAATACACTTATGTTCAACTCAGGCGTAGGCATTTTTTCAACTATTAAAACCTTACAACATAAAACATTTTTAAAATTTTGTCATCAATTTGACACGTTTGGGATTAAGGGTTTTTTTAAATTAAGGCTATTTAAGTCCGACATTTTATCTTAGCCGTAAGTGCGTTTGTCTTCCAAACTAAGCTTACCGGGATCGATTCCAAATGCTGAAAATTTGCCATTTGAGGAATTGGTGTTTCCCTTTTCACAGTGAAAAATTAACAGCCTATAACAGCCTATAGAGATCTGTGTGCTGTAACGTTCTAGAGTTAAGTTAGTTTGTAAGTCATGTACTGAAACATACAGTTGGTTTAAAAAGTCTAAGTTAAATACCCAAAATGTATTATTTTTAAAGGCAGCTAGCTTTTTCTGACCCAATAATTATATCAGACCCGCATCGTTCGGCACGTGATCTAAATATCAACGTAGCGAATTAAAGTAGTATATAATTATTAATGATTAGGCCACATATCTATAAAGATGGAAGGTGTCGATTTTATTCTGGAACAGAGCTTACTTGCTAAAGTTGACTATACGGCATTCACGATAGCTCTTTACCTGAGATGACAGTTCGAGAATCATATGTTTAGGTTTTGGGTTGCCAACAACTTGTAAAAGATCACAGTTTTGTTATAAATGTAAAGATCTTTAATTACCTGTTATATATTACGTTTAAAATAATGTAAACTTAAGTTTTCTCATACTATTTCATTTTTTAAATAATTTCTTTTATACAACTCGAAACAATAGTTTAAACATTATTATTTTATTATTATATTATTATTATTATATTATTATTATATTATTAGCACCGCGTCTTACTACCCGTTCGGGTTATACGCACTTACGCTAATGTGTAATGTAGGGTGATTGTGAGATGAAATGAAGGACCTACAGTTTAACGTGGAATCCGAACCACGGTGGTGGCCTGGCATTCCCCACATTCACAAGAGGTATTGTCAGAGTGAAGGAAGGGTTTTGGAAATCAGATAAATTAAACATAATTAAACGTACTTATTTTTCGTTTTGGAACATTACTGATATTAGTGCACACACATCAATATATTTTAATACAGGTATCGTATTTACTTGGAAAAGAGAAAATTGTTGTCATTTTTTTACATACAATAAATGATATGATTATTTTATCGATTTTGAAATTTTTTAACTGAATAAAATATTTTCATCAACTGCGGTTGATCATTTAAAAAAAATTGTTTTTCCGTTTTTCAATCAAATGGTTTAGATTCGTCATGGCCATTTTTAAGCATGTCTTAGAATTTGTGTGAAAGGGGTGTTAAAAATTTTTTTAAGGGAAAAAAAACTATAAATAAACTTTGTGTCCGACCTCAAATAAATAAAAAAAAAAATTACCTAAATTACTGGGGTTAACTATCAATTAATATATTACCATCTTTTTCTTTAGGTCATCCAAAGTGATAGTGTACTGTTGGCTAGGGGTATATTAGGGACTACTTCTAGTAACTTTTAAAGCGCATCCAGGTAAATTTGTTTTTGTAAATGACTTAACGTGCTTTTACCAGGGGTTCTTAACCTTTTACAACTCGCGGCCCCCTAAATACCTAAAATATTTTCACGGGCCCACTAGTTGTTACCAACAATAAATTTTTAAGATTATTCAAAAAATTTAGCTAAAAAAAATAACAAAAAAAAAAAAAAAAAATCAACCCACCAAATGTATTTAAGGGGACCCTCTGCGTGAACACTTTTACTAATCCCTATTTTTTGTTGATTTTTTACCCATGCTTTTCGCTTGCAGGAGTCGTTTTGGGGTCGATTTCGCTGCTTCGTTTAATTTTTTAAACACTGTGGGAAATCCCTTTTCACATAAATAAGTGGAATTTAGGGCACAAATTTTTAATTGGCGAGGTAAACAGATGAGGATTATTTGACCACCCGTGATTTCTATTACCGTGCCCCCCCCCCCTTTCCTCACCTTTACCCCGAAAATCGAGTCTACTGTACTTACATACTTACGACATCGAATTATTTTTCCAAAACGTAAAAAAATTTAAATTGGACTTCAGCAAAAGCAAATAACTTTTTTAAAATTTTTTCCGAGGCCCCTCAAAAAGTTTCGCTCCCCCCCCTTTTGATATCGCTGCTCTAGGGGGATCTTACTTGAAGTCTGAACATTATTTTTGGGAGTGTAGGAAAACGGGTTTAAGGGGGCAGCCAGGGTCACCGAGCTGCCTACCACGGGTTTAAAATATGGTCCTTTTCACTTTTTTGAAACAAATTCTCTCCTGCTAAGCGATACTCCCTTTCGCCCTTCACCTTAAAACCAACCCTATGTCATACAAAAAAAGGGGAAAGAAAACTACAAAACTTCTTTTCCAATAAAGAAAAAACACTGCAGTTCTCAAATATCTTAAAATTTTCTGTGCAATCTAAAAAATATAAAATGGGGTAGGGGCAGAATCGCACAAATTTTCTTTTTATTGTGAACTAGCTCTAGTGCCCATTGGCGTGCGGGAATGTTCCAGGTTAGCAGAGTTTTTTAAACGTACCGTGAAAGCCCTAAACCCAGTAAGACACTCATTGGGCGGGGACGACGAACATAGTGTTCCCATGTTTGATTTGGGCGAAATGGGATTGAGTGGGGGAGCACAATTCACATTCTAACATTTTTCAAGCTCTGCATACCCGTCATTTTCCCCGACACGCCCCTAAAAAGCATAAGGCATGAGTATAAGTAAGAAACAAAGCAACTAAAAAAAAAATAAAATAATATATATTTGCAAAGCCCGTAAGCGAGCTATACCGCCCAAACGGCCGCCACCGTAAGAATAATAGTCAACATTTTCGGGAAGGCGGTCATGTGGTCAGTACAACGAAGCCCTTAAACCAGTTTTCTAAACCGGACTTATTCTTAAATTTTCCAATCACTCCTCTTTTCTCGAGAGGCTGAGTTGACCCCAGAAAGAATTCTCCCCTCTTTAATTTTCCAAATTATATGTTACCCCCACAAAAAACCCCCAAAATTTAAAAATAATTTTGATAAAGAGAAGCCCCAAAACCCCCATGGCACAAATAATCTATATTCGTTTTGTCACTGGGTTTATTTATTTTTAGATTCATAAATTTCTCTAGTAAATTATAATTTTTTGGCATAGGTTTAAATCAAATTTGGAATCCTTAATCTGGGCCCGATGTACCACTTCTTTTTTTAATTTTTTCCTGGGGGAACTTTCCAGCCCTTTCTCCCCTACTTCTGCTTACGGGGGACTCTTTTTTGGAAAGTGGAACGGTACTGTGTCAGTTTGTAAAGTTTCCAAGTCGAGGAGGAGGAGAAAGGGTTTTTTTTTTGGGGTGGGGTTTGAGGACAGCTTCAATCTGTCAGCTATCCAAGTGATTCACTGAGAAACAGCGAGGTCAAAATAGTGGAAAAAAACACTTTGTATTATGGGATTATTCTACGTATTTTTAATTCTTGATATATTATTATTCTAAAACAAAATTTTAATTCTTGATATATAAATAATATTTTAATTTTAAAATTTAATATATTATAAAATATATATATAAAATTTTCAAGAATTGATTTTTACGAAGTTAAAAATGGAGTGTAGAATACAATTTTGACCTGTTTTTTTGTACTTGCTGGCCCTGTACTAAGTATAATATTATAAATTTTAGCACCGCGTCTTACACCGTTCGGGTTATACGTTTTAATACTAATTACCTAATGGAAGGAATTTGGGGAAGTTTAAATTTAGAGTAAGGAACCCGCATTTGCGTGGAGGTAAGTGGAAAACCCATTTAGAAAACCACCCCCATTCACCCGCCCGGGAGTTTGAACCTTGATCTCCCCCGTCCTCAGCAGTCGAGCTAAACACGACAAGCGCGTTACCCAAACTACGCCACCGAGGGGGGTTGACTAAGCATAAGAAAAAAAGTTCCCATCATTATTTTCAACCCTTCCCTGTGCTGTTGTGGGGGGATCATAACAGATTGCTGTAACACTTACTTATTTCTTTAGTGTTTTTTAAAAGTAGGGGGGGTAATAGCTATCAAAAGTGAAAGTTGCAGAAGCTTTCCCCGGGACATAACGATATGAAATTAGATCAGTAACTTTTATGGCTGTCATAAAAGGGGCCCTTTCCCCATGAAAATTTAAACTTAACATACTAAAAGGGGCAGATTGGGGGAAACAAACCCTTTTCGGGAGGAGAATGAAAACCGATAAAAGGGAAACCTTTTTTGGTGTTCTTCTGGAGGCCTGATGGGCGTCTATAAAACAAACCCTTGGGGGTTATACACTTATGTACTAATTATGCAAGGGTTTTTAAAAGGATAAAAAGTTTTTTTTTAAAAGGGAAAAGTGTAGCGTTTTTGCTTGGGGGAAGATGGAAAACCATTTTCGATAAAGAAAAAAAACCTCATACCCCCGACTGAGTTCAAATTCGATCCCCCTTTCATCTGCGTCTAGCCTACTGAGAGAGTAGCGCGTTAGACCTTTGCACCACTGAAGCGGGTTTTATATATTTTTTATATATATACACTCGTATATACAAATTTAAATTTAATTGAGACCCCTTTGGTGCGCACGCAGACAAACGTCTAGTCGTCTAAGTTGGTTTTCCTGCAGGAGGCCGATTTTAAAAAACCCTGCGGGTTTGAACTGAGGGTGTCTTTTTCCCAAAGTTTTTTTTACCCCCTCCTAAAATCGACACTTTTCCTTTTAATTAACACCTCGTTTTTACCAATGCTTTGAAGATAAATAATAAATTTATTGAGACCCGTTCGGGGGCTGTTTCTAAGGTGTAACCTTGAAGTGGGATAGGCCTGCCGTTACAAGGAGGGGGGGGGATCAATCCCTGCCAATTAGTAGGGGGTGGTTTTTTCTAAAATAGTTTTCATTCACCCACCTGAAAAATTTCGTGTATACCCTCCAAATTCAATTTTATTCACCCAACCATTGGTGTAATCCGTACATATTATGTAAAACCCAACGGGGGGGAAAAACGGGGTGCTAAAAATTTTAGGTTTTTATTAAAATTATTTGAAAGTTTGGGTTCTATTGTCATGGGGCCAAGTCTTAGCCCTTGGCTTATATTGATAAGCCCCGTTTTAATAAAAAAATAATAATTGATGTAAAATTTGTTACCAGATACAGATCCACGGATAACTTTTAGAAACTACCTAAAATTGCATTTACACTGATGAAATTATACAAAAGTGTATCCAGACGTACATTTTCAACCGGCCGGGTACAAGGTGGAATAAGTCAAAAAAGCCGCACTTTTCCTCGAGAAACTGTTCCTCTATCTTTATACTAACTGGCCTAAACGGGTCTGGGCAGCCTCCCTCACATCGCAAAGTGGAAAACTTGATTATGACTGCTAGCCCTTTCAGGTAGCCGGGGTTCTATTTGAGACCTCTTTTCCACTGATTCTCACTCAACTCTTGGTTCACTGTACAGCATAGCCCCGTGAAGGCAACGGCCAAGGTTTTGTCCGGCTCTTTTTCATGAATGTCTCCGTCATCCTAAATACGGGCTTTCAACAACTAGCTGGGGAGTTTTTGTGACTACGCCGACAAAAGCGCTCACAACACTTAATACTACGTCCCTGTTTAACAACACGTATACAATTACTTTTTCGTTCAGGCTCTTAATACAGTCCATTTTTATAGCGAGGGCCTTTAAAAAAAAAAACATACTTTTTTTTGACTGACTTGATCAAATATTGCCAAGGGGGGGGGGGGGGGTGAAAGAATGTTTGTTGGGGCCCCTTTAAAGGGGGTCCACTAGAGATATAAAAATTTAAAATTTTTTTTTTTACTCTCACTACAATGCAATTGTAAATCAACCAAATACTAGTTTTTATTTTAATATTCACCTTTAAGGCTTTAGCTTGAAAACCTGGGGTTCGGGGTTCCCCACAAGGCTGAAAAAGGTATAATTTTAAAAAATTTGATTTTATTCCTTGAAATTGATATAGGGAATACTTGGGGACTGGCCGTGGGGTTTTATGAAATTAAAATAGTTTGTAAGGGAAGGTATGGTCGACAACAAAAAACGGGAAAAATTTGAGAAAAAGATCAAAAATAAGGAAAAAACGGGGGGTTGAATACTTGACTGAATTTGCACCTAACAAAAACAAAATGATAGATTTTGTTTCTCTAATTTAAAAAAATCATTGCCCATACATTTATTCTAACAAAAGGCTGACAGTTTGTCTTAAACATATTTACACATGGGGCATAATAAAAAAACTTAAATACAAGAAAAACAACATAACTTATAAGAATGTTGATTTTGGTAGCTAAGGATTTTTTCGAAAATATTTTTCAATTAAAAACGAAAAATTCCAAAAACCCCCAAGGAAAAAGTAGAAAGGTCAACCTGGGAAATTTTTAAAAATTTTTTTAGCCAGTCGGTTTTTATTGGTGGGTAAATTAATTGCTTCCAAATAAATTTAACTAACGGTTAAATTTAAAACCCATGCACTTTTTAGGACCACTCATAGGGCTAGTGGGAAATGAATTGGTGGGATTTGGCCGCCAAAAATGGGGTTGCGTGATTTGCGCCCACCCGTTCAAATTTGTAAAAATAATCACGTTTCCCTACGGATTATATTTTGATCGTGGCTATGCACAAAAATTAGAAATTCCTCCCTTTTGATGCTTTCTTTCCCCCATCCTAACCTAACTTGGCCCAAACTAATCAAAACCCAACCCAACCCTAAATTTCACATTTTAAGAGTTCATGGCGGGAAAAACCAAAAAGCTTGGGGCCTCGCGCGGGGAGTACGGAAAAAAGGGCAAACAACTAATATTCAAAAAGGGGTATGCCTTTTCCCCCGCCACCCAAATATGGGGTTTAAAAATGGGTTTGGGGGTCCACATCATGGTGAAAGGGGTCCATCAAAAACCCAAAAATTTCCGCTTTCTGGGAAATCCCACTATAGTATTACGGTCGGACGGGAAATCCCAGAAAAGCATAGCCCCACGCAACCATTCATTGAAAACCTTTTCATCATCATACCACGTAAACTGACCCTTTTTAATAATTAGTTTTTTAAAAATATCCAAAGCCCTGGGCCGGGGGTTTTTTAAAAGGTTTGTGTATCCGGACGCTAACCGACTGATTTTGAATTTGCAATAAATCAAAAGGTGGACAGGGGGCGAAAACTTCAAAAGTCTTTAGTTTTTCTGATTTTACGAAATAGTGGTTTTTTTTACCTGTTTGGAAAATTCACATTTAAATTAATAACATCATTTTAACTCCGGGAGCAAAGAATAGACAATAGATTTGGCAATCCAAAATACAATTTTTTACTTTCTTAAAAACAATTTAAAATACAATAATTAAAAAACGCTCAAGTTAATCAAGGGATTTACAAATTAAATAAAATAAAAGGCATATCAGAGGGGTAATTTTCCCTAATTTTGGCAATTTACGTAACCACGTAAAAAATAAACCCCAAAAAAAAAATTCCATTTTAGGGCGTTGTACTAATTAAAATTTTTTTTTTTTTTTCTCATTTTCCGGGGCATTTATAATAAAATAATATAAATGTGTCCAGCGCCTGGGAAAAAGGGGGATAGGTTAGGAGATTTGGCTTGGAACCCGGGGGGGGGGAAAAATCAAAAGAATTTTTTCAATTTTTTTTAATTTTTACAAATTCCCCTCAAACAAAAACGCAACTTTTATGTACATTAAAATCAAAATAAAAATTTTTTTTCCATTTTAATAACACATCCCAAATCCTTTTAACACAGGGCCAAACTTAAAAATTTTCAAGGTTAGCATGTGGGTTTACATTCCTCTTTTCACCCTTCTAACATACTCCCTAACAAATTTTATCGGGGGGTTTTTCCCCGGGGTGGGGGGCAGAATTTGATTTTGCAAAAGGGGGAAGTAAAAAAATAAGTTTTCTAAATCAATTTTGAACTGTGTTCGTATAAAAACGTTCTTTTAAACTCAATGAATATCACTGAAATCTAACTAAATTTGATCTTACAACCCCAAACGGGGCCCCTTGTTTAAGGTTTAAACCTAACCCCCCTGGTTGGGGGTAGTTTGGGCTTTAAACCCTTTCGTTTTTGAGGGTCAACTGCTAAGGGCGGGGGGAAACGGGGGGTTCGAAACTTTTGGCGGGTTTAACTGGAGTGGGTTTTTCCTAAAAGGGTTTTCCACCCCTCCCTCCACCAAAATTTTGGGGCACTTCCTCTAAATTTAAACCTTCCCCAAAATTTCCAATCCAAGTGAAATTTAGTTTCTTAAAGCGGAAAAAACCCAACGGGGAGTAAGCGCCCCGGGGCTAAATATTAATTTTTAATTTTATTAATTGAAGGGGACCTGGGGGTCCCAGGGGTAAGTTGTCAACTTCTGTGCTTGGGGGCCCGGGGTTCAATCCTCGGTCCCCACGATTTATCTATTCCAAACCCTTTTCCCTTCACCCTGACAAACATCCCCTTTTTAAAAGTGGGAATTGGGGGCCGGCCTCCACCCTGGTTCGGATTCCACTTTTAAAAATTTTGGGGCCTCCATTTCATCCCCACAATCACCCTACCATTACACACTAGCGTAAGGCGTTTTAACCCGAACGGGGATAAACCGGGGCTTTAAAAATATTAAGGTTGAAACCCTTTCCTCCAAAAAACCCCCATTTCAAATGGTGTTTGTGTTTAAAATCATTATGGGCATCAAGTTTTATATTAATAAAAAAGCCAATTTGCCTAATTTGTAAACCCTTTTTTCGATTTTAAAATTTAAAATCCGTGTACCTCGAATTCCTACCTTTTTCTGACTAGAGGAAGTGTGCCCATACTTTTAGTTAACTCTTTTAAGAATCCAACAATTTCCTGACTTCTTATTTGCTCGACGTTTAGTTTCAATCTTCACGGAAACCGGTTTTACGATTGTGGGATGCTCTTCAAGATGACTTGAGAATAATTATATGCACCTACCTGTCATGTCCGAAACTGGTAATGTTTATGTTTACGTAATAACTTGATTTGCGTTCAAAATTCAATCAGGCACGTACCAGGATTTTATTTCGAAGGGGTGGGTGGAGGATAAGGGGGGTCTCATTCTTTAAATATTGCTTGACGATGGCGATGACGGTCATCTCAAGACTAAATGGAAAGGAGGGGGACAAATCTTGACCTACACGAAGAGAAAAATATATCAAAATTTCGTACAAAAATATATGTAAAATGGACCCATTATTGCATTCACTAATGATTAATATAATTTTGTATGACTTTTAATAAAAAATAGACTAGTTTTACTTGCATTTGTATAAAAAACTAATAAATGTTCTATTCAAAGTCATAAAAAGTATATTAATTATAAATTAATGCAAGCATGGGTCAACTTTAATTTTTTTTTAATATGAAATTTTGACATATTTTTATCTCCGCGTGTGAAGGATTTCATGGGTATATTAAATTTCATTATTCACAATGTTTAAGTCCGGTTAGGAAATTAATATTATTATTATTATTATTACTATTATATTATTAGCACCGCATCTTACTACCTGTTCGGGTTATACGCACTTACGCTAATGTGTGATGGTAGGGTAATTGTGATATGAAATGGAGGACCTCTTGTCAGAGGTGAAGGAAGGGTTTGGCATCAGATAAATCTGTGCCGGGACGAGGATTGAACCCCGGACGCCCCAGCACATAAGTCCGACACCTTACCCCTAGACCGCCAGGTCACCCGGCTAGGAAATTGAAACTGAAATTAATTACTACTGTATTTTACAATTAGAAATTTATTTACTAAAAGAGAAGATAATTTTATAATGGTTCATTTTTTTATAATCATTTTTAATTTTCATCTGGATTTTGGGGGGAAGGTGTTCCTTCAGCCCCACGAGTCCCCCTACTCCCCTCTGAATACGTGCCAGACTGTTAAATACTGCTATGAAAATTTAAAAATGTGTCGTCGCACCACCCGTTCGGATATTTGCATCCACATTAACTATGCGAATGAGGAAGGCAGACTTTAGAGGAAATGTACCCCTATTTGCATGGAAGGGAAATGGGAAGAAAGTTATTATTTAGCACACTCGTCTTACTACCCGTTCGGGTTATACGCTTGGGAAGAAAGTTAGGAAACAAACACCTTAATTACACCCAATCATGATTTGAACCCCGTTCCCTAGAACTTGCAAACCAGACTCAATGGGCTTGGCAATTAAACCGCGCGCACCACCAGTTCGTAAAGTACATATTCAGCGAAAGGAATATTTAATCAAACTGTAGCCTACTTATAAATGGAGGGAATGTTCTATAGTTTATACCCGCTAAGTATTTGTTTTGTTTTTAAGTACCAACAATATTTCACTTATTAGGTGGGTTTTATCCTTTACTGATTGTATATCCTGGAACCGATATATTCGGTTCATTAGTAAGGTAGAATGTGGGTGAGTGGTAGGTGTATTCCATCTAATGTCCTTCATTTTATTTATACAAGGGCTGGAACATTTAAGCACGATAGAATAAATAAATAAAATTGTCCACACGAATTGTGGAAACAACTCATCCGAGCTCGGTAATATCCTTACACGAACTGCGGAGTAAAAAATTAAATTCAGAATGACTTTGTTCAAACATGGAGGTTAGGTTCGATTAAATTAGGTTAGGTTAGTGGCTAGGAGTTGAATGGGAGTACAGGTGGTTCCGCAATTCGTGTGGACCGACTGACAGTTATACTTTATTCCTCAATCGAGTGGCCCTAATAAAATGCCCCATTTAAAATGTACAAAAACTAAATTAAGAATAACCATTCATTATCTTTTGTTTTAGCACCGCGTCTTACTACCGGTTCAGGCTGTACGCTTATGTACTAATTATGCGAATTGCTTTAGGGATTAGAAATGGTATATTTAAAGGAAATGTACCCGTATTTGCTTGGAGGCCGTGGAAACCATTTTGGAAAAACCACCCTCAGTACACCCGACCGAGGTTCGGACCTCGATCTTCCCGTCATCGGCAGTCTAGTCTACTAGAGATTAGCGCCCTAGACTACGCGGGCACCGAAGTAGGTGTTTTTATAACAGTGTACATTATTTAATATAATATATTATGCTCTTGGTGAAATGCAATGTTCTTTTTTTTTCCATTATTATAACAATGTCTTTTATTTCATTTCACATACATTACGAACTAATAAGTCATTCACGAGCTAAGTTTACTGATGACAGCTCTAATGTTACTAGAAGTAGTCCCTAATATATCACTACGCCAACAGCTGACATCTATCACTTTGGATGACCGTAATGAAAACAGATGGTAATATATTAATCTGATAGTTAACCACAGTAATTTAGGCCAATATTATTTATATATTTATTTGAGGTCGGACACAAAGTTTATTTATAGTTTTATTCCCCTTAAAAAATATTAACACCACTTTCACACAAACTTCTAACAAACATAGCTTCAAAATGGCGACTTACGAATCTAAACCATATGATCGAACATAACGATAAACAAGTTTTTTACAATGATATACTATAGAAAACATAAGTTTACGTTATTTTAAATGTAATATATAACAGGTAGTTAAAGATCTTTACATTAATAACAAAACTGTGATCTTATACAAGTGTTGGCAACCCAAAACCTAAACATATGATTTTCGAACTGTCATCCAGGTAAAGACCTATCGCGAACGGAATATATAATTTGGACCGAGAAGTGAGAAAGTGTATGCGTTGCTTCGTACATTTATTTTGATTAGATCTTTTAACACCGTGGTCATAGGATTACTTTACAAGTTAGAGATGAGGAAGGTAGTTTAGAGGAAATGCACCCGCACTGTTGTGCTTATGAGATTTGAAAAACCACAATGATAGCTCACATGTGAAAACCAAATACTACTGAGATTCGAACCTAGACCTCCCCATCTAGTATATTACCGAACTGACACTTAGCCAATGTTAACACCAATGCGGTTTTGTTTTATGCTCCACACATTTTTTAGTGGTTAGCAAAAGTGTTTTTAAATATTTATTCGGACTGTCCCTGTTGCCTATTTTAGTCCAATTTTCATAGTAAGGGCTTTTAGAAAATACAAATATATTTGTTTTCTGTCAACATTGATAATATGTTACTATAGTATGAATGTTATTTGATTAGTATTGATAATATCTATCAAAAAGGGTGCCTGCATATCACATGACTTGACACATGGATATGTGAGAGTAGATCTAGTAGCTTTTCTAGCTCTCGATTAGGTATTTAATTGAAAATTGAAATTTAGCTAACCTTACAAACTACAGGTCTAAAGGTTACCTGGTGGTCTAGGGTAAGGTGTCGGACTTCTTGTTGGGGTCCGAGGTTCAATCCTCGGTCCTGGCATGGATTTATCTAACTCTGACAAGACTTGTATTAATCACAACTTGTGAATGTGTGGAATGCCAGGCCTCCACCGTGGTTCGGATCACACGTTAAACTGTAGGTCCTCCATTTTACTCACAATCACCCTACCATTATTACACATCAGCGAAAGTGCATATAGCCCGAACGGTAGTAAGACGCTGTTCTAATAATAATTATATAATAATAGTTATTATTATTATTAGCACTGCGTCTTACTACCATTCGGCTATACGCACTTAAGCTAATGTGTAATGGTAGGGTGATTGTGAGATAAAATGGAGGACCTACAGTTTAACGTGTTGATCCGAACCACGGTGGAGGCCTGGCATTCCAGAGATTCACAAGTTGTGATTAATACAAGTCTTGTTTAGAGGTGAAGGAAGAGTTTGACAATCAGCACATTTACTAGTGAACATCCTGATATTAATATTATCGGAGTACGACAAACAAGTTCTAGACATAAAATTAGGTCAAACTATGTCTCGTTAGGCCTGTATAATAATAATAAAAATAATAAATAATAATAATAATAAACAGGTCTAAAGAGACATAGTTTGACCTAATTTTATGTCTAGAAGTTGTTTGTCTTACTCCGATAATACTAGTATCAGGATGTTCACTAGTAAATGTGTTGTCGTTTGTTATGTTGGTTGTAAGTCTTGTTAGTTGTTTAAAACATGAACACCCCAAATAAAATATAATGCACATTTTTCAGTACAGCCATGCTCACAAAAAAATTTTCTCTCCGTCTGTAGAGAAGGGGTCCCCGTTCTCCAGTATCGATCGCCAGACAAATGAGAGACGCGACCTTGTGCCCCTGCCCGCAGCTTGGTAGGGGTCTAGTACAGTCCGTTTGAATCAGGGTGGGCTGGGTACATGTTGACACCCTAAGTTAAAAGTCTGCTTGTATCAGCTGCTGACTATATGTTTGACATAATAGTACACTCTGCTTACATCAAACTGCTGGCCACATGTTGACACACTAGTACAATCTGCTTGTATCAGCTGCTGACTACATGTTGACATAATAGTACACTCTGCTTACATCAGCTGCTGGCTTTCATGTTGACACACTAGTACAGTCTGCTTGTATCAGCTGCTGGCTACATGTTGACACACTAGTACAGTCCCGCTTGTATAGCTGCTGGCTACATGTTGACACACTAGTACAGTCTGCTTGTATCAGCTGCTGGGTACATGTTGACACAAAGTACAGTCTGCTTGTATCAGCTGCTGGTACATGTTGACATAAATAACAAATTGGGTTACATCAGCTCTGGCAAAGTTTTACACACACTAGTACAATCTGCTTGTATCAAACTGCTGACTATATGTTGACATAATAGTACACTCTGCTTACATCAGCTGCTGGCTACATGTTGACACACTAGTACAGTC
Source organism: Timema cristinae (assembly GCA_039000515.1). NCBI lineage: Eukaryota > Metazoa > Arthropoda > Insecta > Phasmatodea > Timematidae > Timema > Timema cristinae. Next base: position 24,181 of record JBCFYV010001639.1, read on the forward strand.
TGCTTGTATCACTGCTGGCTACATTTGACACACTTTACGTCTGCTTGTATCAGCTGCTGGCTACATGTTGACATAATAGTACAAATCTGCTTACAAACAGCTGCTGGCCACATGTTGACACACCCAGTACAATCTGCTTGTATCAGCTGCTGACTATATGTTTTACATAATAATACAAATCTGCTTACATCAGCTGCGGCTACATGTTGACACAAATATTTCAATCTGCTTGTATCAGCTACTGGCTGTATGTTGACACATAGTACAGTCTGCTTGTATCAGCTGCTGGCTACAGTTGACAAAACTAGTAAGTCTGCTTGTATCAGCCGCTGACTATATGTTGACATAATAGTACACTCTGCTTACATCAGCGCTGGCTACATGTTGACACACTAGTACAATCTGCTTGTAAACAGCTACTGGCTGTATGTTGGACACACTAGTACAGTCTGCTTGTATCAGCTGCCCGACTATATGTTGACATAATATACACTCTGCTTACATCAGCTGCTGGCTACATGTTGACACACTAGTACAATATGCTTGTATCAGCTACTGGCTACATGTTGACACACTAGTACAGTCTGCTGTATCAGCTGCTGACTATATTGTTGACATAATAGTACACTCTGCTTACATCAGCTGCTGGTACATGTTGACACACAGTACATCTGCTTTGTATCAGCTACTGGCCCTTTGTTTTGTTTGGACAAAACCTAGTACAGTTGCTTGTATCAGCTGCTGACTATATGTTGAATAATAGTACACTCTGCTTACATCAGCTGCTGGCTACATGTTGACACACTAGTACAGTCCCGCTTTACACTGCTGGCTACATGTTGACACACTAGTACAATCTGTTGTATCAGCTACTGGCTACAAAGTTGAACACTATACAGTCTGCTTGTATCAGCTGCTGACTATATGTTGACATAATAGTACACTCTGCTTACATCAGCTGCTGGCTACATGTTGACACACTAGTACAATCTGTTGTATCAGCTCTGGCTTATTGACACACTAGTACAGTCTGCTTGTATCAGCTGCTGGACATGTTGACATAGTACATCTGCTTTATCAGCTCTGGCTACATGTTGACAAATAGTACATCTTTCTTAAAAAGCTGCTGGCACTGTTGACACACTAGTACATCTGCTTGTATCAAGCTGCTTATGTTGGCATAAAATACACTCTGCTTACATCAGCTTGGCTTTGGCCCAAAAATGTTGACACACCTTTTGTACAAAGTCTGCTTGTATCAGCTGCTGACTATATGTTGACATAATAATACACTCTGCTTACATCAGCTTTCCCCGGCTACACATGTTGACACACTTTTGTTACAATTGCTTGTTAAACACTCTGGCTTAAAGTTGACACACTAGTACAGTCTGCTTGTATCAGCTGCTGGCTAATGTTGAATAATAGTACACTCTGCTTACATCAGCTGCTGGCCACATGTTGACACACTAGACAATCTGCTTGTATCAGCTGCTGACTATATGTTGACATAATAATACACTCTGCTTACATCAGCTGCTGGCTACATGTTGACACACTAGTACAGTCTGCTTGTATCACTGCTGGCTACATGTTACATAATAGTACACTCTGCTTACATCAGCTGCTGGCACTATGTTGACACAAATAGTACAATCTGCTTGTATCACTACTGGCTACATGTTGACACATAGTACAGTCTGCTTGTATCACTACTGGCTACATGTTGACCACATAGTACAGTCTGCTTGTATCAGTCTGCTAATGTTGACATAAATATACAATCTGTTTTTTCACACTCTGGCACATGTTTACACCTAGTACAATCTGCTTGTATCAGCTGCTGACTATATGTTGACATAATAGTACACTCGCTTACATCAGCGCTGGCTACATGTTGACACACTAGTACAATCTGCTTGTATCAGTCTGCCCTGTGCCCCGCAATGTGTTATCACATGTTAAATAGTACAAATCTGCTTACAAACAGCTGCTGGCCACATGTTGACACCACTAGTACAATGCTTGTTTCAGCTACTGGCTACAGTTGACACACTAGTACAGTCTGCTTGTATCAGCTACTGGCTACATGTTTGACACATAGTACATCTGCTTGTATCAGCTCTGCTAATGTTGACATAATAGTACAATCTGCTTTATCAGCTACTGGCCACATGTTGACACACAGTACAATCTGCTTGTATCAGCTGCGCTAATGTTTTCATAAAAGTACACTCTGCTTACATCAGCTGCTGGCTACATGTTGACACACTAGTACAATCTGCTTGTATCAGCTATGCTACATGTTGACAAAAAAGTACATTGCTTTATCAGCTGTTTACATATGTTGACAATAGTACACTGCTTATCAGCTGTGGCTAATGTTGACACACTAGTACAATTGCTTGTATCAGCTACTGGCTACATGTTGACACACTAGTACAGTCTGCTTGTATCAGCTTTCTGGCTACATGTTGACAATAATAGTACATTGCTTGTATCAAACTATGGCTAATTTTAAATATAATAGTACATTGCTTTTTCAAGCTCTGGCCAATGTTGAACACTGTACAATCTGCTTGTACAGCTGCTGGTTACTGTTGACATAATGTCACTTTTTTACATCAGCTGCGGAAACATGTTGACCATATACATTGTTGTATCAGCTCGGGCTCATGTTGCATTAGACATTGCTTATCAGCTTTTTGGCCACATGTTGACATAAAAATTTTTTACCTCCTCTGTTACAAAAAGCTGTTGCCACTTTTTTGACCACTGACATCTGCTTGTATCACTCTGCACATTTTACATAATATAAAAATTGTTTTATCGCTCGGGTAATGTTGACTAATAGTAAAATCTTTTGTTCAGCTTGGTTTAATGTTACAAAATAGACACCTTGCTTACATCACTCGGGCTACATGTGACACCTGTACACCCGTTTGATCAGCTCTGGTTTTGAACCTGTACAGTTGCTTTTCATCGGGCTAAGTTGACAAAATAGTACACTCTGTTCTAAGTGCTGGCCAATGTTAACACTAGAAAATCGCTTGTATCATTTGGGCTAATGTTGACAATAGTACATTTTTTAATCACTGCTGCTAATTTGCCAAATGTACATTTTTTAATCAGTTTTGGGCAATGTTTGAACATAGTACATTCTGCTGTATCAGTTGACTATATTGACATAATAGTACACTCTGCTTACATCATGGGGACATGTTGAAAACTAGTACAATTTGCTTGTTCGCTATGGTTATGTTACACACTAGTACGTCTGCTTTATCAGCTGTGACTTATTTTTAAATTAATTGACACTTCGCTTACACAGCTGCTGGCTACATGTTGACACATATAAAAATCTGCTTTCAGTCTGGCTACATTTTGACACACTAGTACAGTTGCTTGTATCAGTACTGGCTGTATGTTGACAAAATATACGTCGCTTGTATCGCTGCGATAATATTGACACAAAACTTGCAAATTTAAAAACGTTCCTTTCGTTTAAGGTTAATGCAAATTTCGCTCTAATCTTTTTTATGCAAACTTTATTTTGAAAATTCCATACGATTATTTACAATGTTTTTTTTGTCTAATGGATTAATTTACAGCGCAAACGTTTTTCTACATATTTTTCCCCGTAAAAAAACTATTTGCAGTCTATCCATGAAAATGATTGTTGTTATTATTTTTCTTTTATTATTTTCATTTCATCACATCATCATCCTATATTTGAGTTTTTTAAAAGATTTTTTCTACTAAAAGAAGTTTTTAAAAAAAAAATTTCCCTTTTTAGTTTTATTATATACAAACGGCCATATAGCGTGTTTTTTTAAGCCCACAATCAAACCCAAATTTTTTTGTCTTGTTTGTGCGGGCGACATGAAGTTCCTCCAGATCCCGACCCCTCCGCCTAGCAACGTTTCCTCCCCAAAGGTGTGGACCCCAAGTGACGAGGTAAACTCTACCGTAAATTTCCCAACCCACATACATGTGGGCCAAAATTACACACACCATTTTTTATCCTTCTAGGGGCACTTTGTATGTGATGCGTTTACACCCCCTACCCATGTAATTTGAAGCAAGTACGGCATTAAAAAGGGGAGGAATGAGTGGACCTGAGGTTGAATGATCAAGTTTTTTCTTTGGCTAAAAAAAAAATTACTGTGTATTCAGTTGAGTTTTGAGTCCTGCCCCGTAGATGAGTAGGCTTTTAAACCCGTGTGTTTCTGTATTAGGAGCATTTATTGGATCTAAGAGGTTCAGTTTTGGATGGTTTGGTGGTTCGACATTGGAGCAATGAACTTCCCATTGCCCCGGAGTCGAACCTGTGGGACAAATCGGTCAAATCTTACGGCGGGCCGATGTGTCAGATCCCCGAAAACGTAGTATCATGACCTGTATCGTGATGGGCCCAAAGTGGGACAGGTACGTATCAAATATCTTTTTGGTCTGCTTGCAATTAGCAAGGAGATACCATACAAACGCCCCACTTGGAGTCTTTTTCCCCGTACATCAAAGAAATGATACTCTTTGGGATACGTAAGTGGGGACGCCCCTGCTCGAATGTCTACGTTCAGTCGTGTTTTTTTGTGCAAGGCAATGGATGGTGGTACCACAAAAAAAAAGTCAAAATTTGAAATTTTAAGTCGCGAAATAAACTTGAACACTGTACACCTCACGTCAAAAAAAAATGTTTTCATCCGCCGCTACCCCGTACCCTGCGTTCATGACCCGATACGGTGATCAAATATACTGGACCCCCCTTAAGAGGATATTAGCCCGTCCCGCCATTGCTCCAAATGGGGCAAGAAAGACCGTGCAGACTCTTGGGGAATCATTTTTACGAAACAAAAAAAATGCTTTTAATATATTGTTTTGCTTTTTGAAGAGCGTAAGAATTGGCGAACGTACCTATTTTTTATTATTTCTTTATATTTTTTGAAAAGCTATAAATTTTAATAATTCTTTTTTAAAAAAAAATGTGATTCAGAAGAAAATTTTAATAAAATTAAAAAAAAAAAACTAAAAAAATTTAAAAAAAAATTTATCTAACAAAAAAAAAAAAAAAAAAAAAAACCCGTTTCCATAAAAAAAAAATCCTGTCACAACAAAAAAAAACGGAATAAATATTTTTTTTAAACGATTATTTCTTTTTCGGTTGCTCTGTTATCTGGGGGAAAGATCTGAACTACCCGAACGTTGACGGGGAAATGGTTTTGGGGGGGGGAAGGGGGGGTTGGGTTTGAAGGAAGAAAAAAAAAGGAAATGTGGATGTGTCCCCTGACCCACCCTGGTGCTTTGGGCTAAAGGAAATAAAGAAGTAAAAAATAACTCTTAGCACATTTATCTACATAGTTTGACGTTTGCTGAAATTCACAATGTATTCGGGATTTGACAGAAAAGAGTTATATATAATACATTACATTTTATGCCCCCCGGGTAAGAAAAGAGAGGAAAAAAAATTAAAAATAATTTTTGGAAAAAAAGGTAGTCTACAAATTTATTAATTTGAAATTAATTCCCAATTTTAAATTTCTATTTTTCAAGTAAAATTTAAAAGTGAATTTTATATATTAATCTATAAAAATATAATTTACAGTAGAGAAAATATCAAATCCCCTTCCTAATAAACTGGTTTTTTTAAACGATGCCCGATTGAAATTCCAATAAACTAAATTTAGGTTTGGGATATTTTTAAAGGGTTTAATCGAAACAAAAATCCCAGCTTTTGCCTTAGTGTGTTGGGAAACCCTCGGGGAAAACAATAAATGTGTGAAAAACTTTCTAAAAAACCCATTCTTTAAAGGGTTTAAAAAAACTTTTTTTATATCTTGCAACTTGTTTTTGTAAATCCTATAAATGAAATTTAAAAAAAACCCTATAAAATTTAAAGAAAAATAAAACTGTATCTTTCTTTATTTTTCAAAACTATTTTTCTTCAAGCATATAGGCTTCGTAAACCCTAACTGTATTTACAAACTTGTAAAAAAAAAACTAAATATAATGACGACACGCTAAGTTCATTTAACGGGTTTTTCCTTGACATACATGGGGGTTCAAACCCCGGGCCGGGGTGTAGCTAGGGTTTTTTTAAAATTTTTCCATACACGTTTTCCCTTAAAAATTGGGGTACATTTAACTGTTTTATTCCCCATTCCAACCTTTTTGCTTTTTTTAAAATGAAATTTTTCCCGGATGGGTATTAGCCCCGAGAAAAAATAAGGTAATTTTTTTTAATTACAAAATTAGGGCCTTGGGGAATTATATGTAGTCCCTAAAAAAATCCCAAAGAGACTTTTTTTTTTATTACCCCCACTTTGGTGGCCCGCGTGATCTAAAGTTACTCTCGAATAGACTTAGACTTTCGATACGGGGATTTAAAGGTTCAAATTAGGTGGGTGTATGAAGGGGGTTTTTCAAAATTTTTATACTCTCTCTCACGAAAATGGGGATACTTAATATGATATAACCTTTTCATCCAAAACCCTTAGTTTAATTAGTAAAAACATAACACCCGAACGGACAAGAGCGGTGTTAAAAAAAATATTTTTACCGTTTTTTTCTTTTTTAATTTTTATCCCATTAAAGAGCTTTTTGGGAGACAATTGCAAACGTTTTTTAATTGTAATGAAAAAAAAAAAAATTTCTGGGGGCGATACCGTGATTGAGTTCCCCCAAATCAATCATTGAGACTGTATTTGTGAATGATGTTAGGAATCCGTTCCATCAGTACTTATTTTGATATAGATAATGATAGCGTTTTTACAGAACCCAAAGGAAGCGGACCAAAAACACTTTTTAAATATAGTTTTTAGACTTTTTTTTATGTTTTCAGACTATTCATTTTATGGGCCCTGTTTTATAAATTAACAGGGTAAAAAATTTAAAAATTTACCCAATGTTGACCACAAAAAATTGGTTTGTATTTATAAAAAACCTTTTTAAACGAATTACCAAAAAAAAATCTTTAAAACCAAGCTAAAAATGAGCAAGCTTAAAAAAGCTCAAATATTTAAAAAAAAACTTTTGAAATAAATAAAATATTTTTACAAAAGGGAAAATAAGTTTATTTGTATTTGAAAGGGATTGAAATAAAACTTGTAAAAAAAAAATAAGCCCTTTTTTGCCAAAAGTGATGACAGTATGGATTTTGTTTTAAGAGGGGGCTTTTATTTTTCCGGGGGAAAAGGTGGCCCCACAATTAAAAAATTATAGTCATAATTGTAGTGCTTAAAATAGCTAATCACGATCAAAACATTTTTAAAAACAGGGGTGGTTTCCCGGAGGGGGCGATAGGGTTATCTCCCCCCCCTCCCCCGGAAAAAAAAAAATTCGAAATATTGAAAATAATATCTTATTTTAAATTTTGTAAAGAATGACGCTCCCCTTTCCCCCTTCCCCAAACTCTTCAAACCAAACATCAAAATAAGATTTGTAAATATCTTGAATGAATTTTCACAATTTAAATCACAAATCTTTTTTGAAAGTTTCCGGGATTCGGCTGATGTCCCGCAATTTTAGCGGGAATAAATTTTAGTGAGGGAAAACATTTCTTTAGGGGCCGAAATTAGTAATTTTTAACTTCAAATTATAAAAATCATTTTCCCTGGAATACTATAATTTTTTGAAATTTTGTAAAGAATGCCACCTTTTCCCTTGCCCAAACCCCTTTCATAACCAACATCAAATAAATTTTGGGGGAAATATCTTAAATTTAAAATTTTTGCCCAAAATTTAATCCAAATTTCCTAAAAGTTTATGTATTGGGCTGATGTGCCCCAGCAAAATTCTAGCTGGAAAAAAATTTATTTAGGGAAACATTTCTTTTAGAGCGCAGAAATTGTATTTTTTTAACTTCAAATTATAATAATCTTAGTTTTGGCGGAATACGAAAATTGTTTGTAAATTGAGGGTAATTATTTTTCTCTTGTTTTCCCTCTGAAAGTTTTCAAATTTTGCCTCTCTCCCGTAAACCGGTCCCTTTTTTTGGCCTCTTTTCCCCATTGGGGAACCTTTGAATTGTCGGTGATTGAGCCCTCTTTTTAATGAATTTCTGTTTGCATAATGTCCGTTCAGATTTCTTTACCCCAGTATTTTAAAACCCAAATTTTACGGGGTGTAAACCTTAATGCAGTGATATGAAAAGTGTGTTGGGTGGGGAAAGTTACACATATGCTTTTTGAGGGAGACACTATTCCCCTTGTTTGCTCCAAAATTGTAGACAAATTTAGACAAAAATCGTTTTTGATGCCCTTTCAGCCTTTACGCCATCCTGGGGGTAAAAAAAGACGAGTTATTAATAAATTTAGAATTCTTACGTCACATGGGCAATTTCATTTGAAGGGTTTTATGTTATGTCGAGAACTCATATATGGGTAGGAAAAAATAGGCCAATTTTCTGAAATTTTCAAAAATTCGATGCAATAATTGTCAATATCTGTGACACTGCGTTTTTTTTTTTTTTTTTTTTTTTTTTTATAAAAAATTTAACAAGACATATTTCCCCCAAACTTCTTCGCAATTTCCAAGGTTTTTAAAAAACGGCTACCAAACAATTATTAACAAACCCCCCAAAAATAAACGGCCGATGTATAGCTGCTTTGAAGATCGGTTTGACTTACTAAGTATAAATTAAATGCTTTCGTCCCTTTTTTAAAAAAAACTTTTAATCTATTTCCTGAAACCTATCTAGTAATATGAGAATATGCTAGGGTTTTTTTTTGCAAATTTCATTTTGTTGGGGGGCCGAAAAAAATGGGGGTGGCGGGGCCCTGGGTTGTGCACCACTGTCTTAAAATTTTTCGTGGAAAAGGGTTAATTTTTTCCTTTAAAATGTCCTACCTTCGAATCAGCGCGTAGTTTTTACAAACTAAAAAAACCTCTATATAAAAAACACAAAATAATGTACCAACTAGTCCCGGGGAATTTACTAAGAAAGGAGATGTGAAACTTTTCAAATTTAAAGAACAAGAAGTCTGCCTGCAAAAGGGAAAAAAAAACCCCTTTTGACGGTTGACTAAAAAATGACAAGAATTGGGCCTTGTGTCAGAAGCCGATTGGTTACGGAAAAAATTTGATAGAGAGAAAAATTAATTTATTGCACTCTACAAACAATCAGAGCAACGTGGGAGTTGAAAGAGGGACACTTTTCCAAAGAAATAGTGGGCGGGAAAAAGTACGGCGAAAGCTGCTCACTGCTTAACTTTGGACCCCTTTGTCGAAAACTCCTAACATCTTGTGAAAAAGGGTGTTAAAGGGAAAGTATATGATTAATTTTACACAGAGCAAAGCTGACGTAGGATGATAGAAAATGATATTTGGGTCTTAAAAAAAAATTAATTTAAAGTTGAACCTTGTGGGTCTTTTTTGATCCAGAATTTTCTTACTTGGGAAACAGTCCGGTGGTCTAATGGTCTGAACCTTATTAAATGAAGTGTCCACCCCAGCAAGGAACAGACACCAAAGAAGCGTTTTTAAAAGAAAGTTTTTTTTTTGGAACATAAGCAAGGGCAAAAAAGAAAATTTCGTGCATTAAAAAAAAACCAATACTACAGTGAAAGGCCAAATTACTGACCAGGGAAAAATTTTGCCTCTTGGGTTTTTTGGGGAAAAAAATGGGTATAAAAGGGCGAGAAATTGTAAAACAGCATTTGGGGCCCCATGGAAAAAAACCGAGCCAGTTCTACTAATTGTCCCTGCCAAGGGGTTTTAATCCAAAACGCAGACATCCCTCCGATTTGAAATCCCCTTCATAACAAAGGTATTGAAGAAAACAAAAGGCTGACAAAATTTTGGCAAAGGCCCCTTTGGGAAATTCCCAAATTTAAAAATAAATTGAGGCGAAAAACGAGTTATTGTTTCCCAAAGCAAATATAGAGCTAAACTCCCCTTACCCCAATTTTTGACTTATTTTTTAAATTTTTTCGTGATTTGGCAAAAACAAAATTTTTATATCTAAAAATTTTGTAGTTATAAATTAAAATTGTCGCTGTGTTTGTTGAAAATTACCAAGTCAAAATGTCTTGTTATCTATTGGATTTGATCGTTTTATAGCGTTCTATATAAGGTGTGTCAAATAAAATTTCTATTTCTTCCCCTAAAAATTTATAAAAAAAATTTTTTTTAAATAAATTTAAAAAAATTTTCACAAATTTCTAAGTGGTCAAATGCGGGTAAATGATGTTTTTGGGGCTATATTGACATTGTAAAAAACTTTTATCCAACTATGTTTTAAATTTCATATAATAATATAGTATGAAGGAAAATTTAATTATTAAACGAAAACTCAATTCATTTTTTTTATAAAAATTATGGTGTTTTATAAATCACCAAAAGTAAAAGTAATTTACCCTAATTTTTTTAATATACCTATCCACTTGGGGAAAGTAAAACATCAACGGGGTTTTTTTCATCACCCTTTTTTTAAAAGATATAAGTTATGCTGATTATTTTAAACATAAATCAAAATAATCAAACCTTTACTTTGGGGTATTAATTAAGTGACTGAAGGGAATTTTTTAAAATCACCCGGGGCTTTATAAATTTCACGATTGAAATAGTGTTTTTTTTAGATTCCCCAAATTAAAAAATACGAAAAGTGCAACAATGAATAAGGCATCTGATTGGCTGAGCGTTTGGTCATCAGTACACAAGCCCTCGTTATTATATTTAAAGAAATGGAAGATAATTCAGTTGTTAAAAAAATTTTGGGAATATGTTGGAATTTGGAAGAATAAATAACCTTAAAAATACCACCCAAAGTGCCAAAACATTTTTACTCTACTTATTAAAAATAAATGGTACGGACGACGGTGCACCGCACAGTCTTTCTCTCCTCCATATTAAAAAGGATGATTTACTAAAACTTTAATAGTTTTTGAAACGAAATAAAAGATTCCCATATTTTTCAAAACCCCACCAAAGGGCATAAAGGGAAAAATATACATGCTAGCAATTTTTTTCCCCTTTCCCTGGCAAAAGATTATCAGAAACTTGCAGAAATGTAATAAAAGGGAAAAATCTTTGCCCCCAAAGAGCATAATAAATTTCATATTTAAAAATCTCCAAATTTTATGTTTTTAAAATTTGTTATATCTCAGAAATATTGGGTTTTTTTAATATTTTCGAAAAAAAATTTGTTATTTATAACAGTACAAAAAAATCAGTTCTAAGTATTTTCGTATCTCAATGTAGCGGAAAAATGATCAAAATTGGAAATTAAAGCTTTTGTAAATAACCTTAAAACACTTTCATAGGAATGGGGAAAATTGCATTTTTTTTGTAATATTAAAAAAATAAATAAAAAAATTTAAAAAAAAACTTTGGGTCTTTACTAAATATTAAAAAAAAAAAAACATATGTTTGTAAAATTTTCAAAACAAAAAGGAGTTTTAATTTTTTTATTTTTTAAATTTTATCTCAGAAAAAATTATTTCAAATAAATTTTTTTTTGGAAAATGAAAATTTTCTAAAAAAGCAAAAAAATATAAACATCCTAGGCAAAACCTAAATACACTTTTAAATTTACTTGTACCAATTAGAAAAAAAAACTCTGGTAGTCCCCAGATTTCCGGATAATCTGATCAGGGGGGCCCTTTATTTGGGTCCCTTTTCCCCTTTCTTGGTGCCCCAAAAAAAAATGCCCCATTAAAAATTGGAAACAATTACTATTTTTAAAAGTTTGACGACTTTAGATATTTAAAAATTTAAGTTGAGGAAACCCAAAAAATTACATTTTAGAATAATTTCCTTTTTGCCTATGTTTTCCAACTACAAAAATTTTTAGTAGTTTTGTCGCAATTTTACAATTTCCGAACATTTTAAAACCTTTTTTTTTTTTTCCCCCTAACGTGTCCACAAAGGGCAAGGAGGCCCCCCCTTTTGTTCCCTTTAAATATTGTGTTCAATAGGCAGGCAGCACACACAACAAAATGTAAAAAATCATTGCTTCGTGTGAGAAGGGGTCATTAATTTTATTACAATTTAAAAATAGCTCTAAATAAATTCCAGGGTCTTATATTTTATCACTTTTAAAAAAATATAAAAATATGGAAAAAAAAAAAATCCAAGAATGGCTACTGAAAAGCTTCCCTAAAAAAAAGCTTTTTTTAAAAAATTTTTCTTATAAAAAACTTTGGGTCTGGCGGTGGCTGACGGGTAAGGGGGGGCACTGCCCCTGGACGAAAAAGCCCCCCTGGGAAAAAATTTTTTCTCTCCTAGATACATTTAAACACTTCGCAGTATTGATTTAAAATAAAGATTGCCTTAAATAAATCCAAATGATTTCTATGTTTTTTAAATTTTCAAAAATTAATTGGAGAAGACAACCCTATAATTTTTAGAATAATTAACTGTAAAAAAAAACAGTTTTAGAAGCGTCTTTAAAAACTTCTAAAAGGGTTTTAAAAAAAATAAATCTAGGGAAGGGCCCCCAAGATAGTTTTAAAATGGTTGTAATTTTGAAGAATTTTCTTGTATAAAATACAATGATTTTGAAACCTTTTAAATTTTTAAAAATTGCATGGGAAAATCACTTAAAATCTGTAGAGGCATCTACTTAAAATTTCGTAATTAATATAAAAATATTTTTAGTTTGGCTCTTGAAAAAGTACATATGTTGTCCATGAGTAAAAACAGCATTTTACAAGTACAACCAGCTCTTTGGGAAACGTCTATCCCTTAGACTATTGATAGTATTGCAAAAACAACTTTATTTTTAAATCACATTAAAAAAAAAAAACGTGTTTAACGTAAATGAGTATGCTTGAAGAATCCCAAAAAAAAAAATCCCACCACTTGAGCCCATTCAAAATGAGGCTGTTTAAATTAGAAAAAAGGGAATTTTTTACAAAAGAAAATAATATATACATAACATTAAATATTTTAAAAAAAAATAAAAATTTTTTTTGAGTTAGAAAAAAATTTAAAAATTTTATTCGATCAAACATTCTTAAAAATCTTGCCAAAACAACCAAACAATTGCTTTTTGGTATCCGCATGATCTAAACTTTAAGCATCGCTCTTGAAAAAAATGGACTGCCGAGACCAAAAATTTGGGTTCGTATTTTGGTGGTTGTACTGAGGGTGGTATTTCTAAAACTTTTTCCCCTCCCCTTCCGCAAAAATGAGTCCCCTTCCCCTTTAAATTAACCATTCCAAACCCCAACTAGTTGACATTTAATACACTGCATGTACCCCTAAAGGGAGTAAGGTGTGATGATAAACAAATAAAATAAAAAAAAACAACCAAAACAGAAAAGTAGAAACACTAAAAAAAGAACACAAAACAACCCCTAATAGTAAAAGAGATCACCTTTGTTTTTTAAGAAAAGCCTACACATTTTCATTCCCGATGTTTTTTAGTAGTGTAATTTTAATGGTGCTAGCAAAGCTAGCCCATCATAAGTTTTTTTTTTGCGTTTTCAGCATTTTCAATAATTTTAAAAAAATTTTAAAATGGGGTAGGGTGAGAAGGGTTTAAAAGGGAAGGTTTTCATTGCAAATTTAAAAAAATATGGAAAAAAAATTTTTTTTATTTAAATCGACCACAGTATTTTTATTTGAAAATTTTTTATCGTACATTTTTTGAACCCTGATTTTTTACAAACTAAAATAAGTAGAGCAAAAAACACACCCGTTTTTAGCCTAATAAAACCAATGAAACCCCTTTTAAACATGCCCGGATTAGAACCCCTGATCCTAGATCAGAGGGACACCCCGGTTACCTCCGGGTTTTTCTTAAATGTAAAACTTCCCTAAAAAAAATTTGACTAAATTCAAAACTTAATTGATTACCAATGAATCAAAATGTAAAGAAGACTTAAAAACTGTTCCCGATTTAAAAAAAAGATTTTCCCTTTTTAAAAATTTCTATGTCATGGGAAAAAATTATGTTTTTTGGCTTGTGTCACAAAAAATATATTTCAAAATATTTAACATTGTCTAGCCTTTTAACCCAGGGAAAATAAAAATTTTTTTTGCTTTATTGAATGTAAAAAATTTAATCACTTTGAATGTCTATAAATTTGTGTTTGGACGAGATGTAGTGGGTTGCCCTAGTCTTGAGTACAGTTTTCAACTTACCTACCAAAAAATTTTCCCCCCAAAATTTATCGAGATCATTTTCGGATCTGAAGTGTAATAACTTACACTTCAAAAAGCCAAACGTGTCAAAGGGGAAAAAGGGGCCCTTTTAACCATTTTATATTTATTTATAGAAATAAATTTGAACGATTTTTGTAATCTAAAAAAATTAACCCTTGTTACTCAAAATATATTTTTTAAAAAATCATTAGTCGATGTTTTATGTTTTTAAAGTGTTTTAAAAAATTTTACAAATTTTTAAATTTTTTTTTTCTTCGTGAAAACTTCAAATTTTAGACTTTTCAAAAGGGTTTTTTAAAATTATACAACGGCCAAAAATTATTGGTTTTCCCCCAGATTTAAAAAAAAGACTTGTGACGTTAAAAAGATGGTTCATCGTTACAAAGGGGCAAGGGGCCCAATGTTAAATTCTAACACTTTCACAAAATAAATTCATAATTTTTTTCTTTTTTAGTTATATTCTTTTTTCAGATGGATTTTGAAAGGTATAAAAATATAATTTTTTTTTCTGAAAAATAGATTTGTTCGTTTTGAACTGCCCAAAATGGAACTTTACTTAGGTGGTAGAAAAAGACCAAGCTTTGGGCCGAGACCTTTGGGGGTTTAAAAAAAGGGGACCAGTCCAGCGCCCTTTAAAAACCCGAAAAGCAAACGAAAAGTTTTTTATTATTTTATTTTTTATTGCACGGTTTACTACCCATTGGGTTTACGCACTTAGCTAATGGTAATGGTGGGGTTGGAGATGAAATGAAGGACCCACAGTTTAACGTGGAAACCCAACCAGGTGGGGCTTTGGCCCTTCCCCACACTACAAGATGTCTTGGTCGAGGTGAAGGAAGGGTTTGGTAATCAGATAAATCTGTGCCGGGACCGGGATTGAACCCCGGCCGCCAGCATAGAAGTCTGACACCTTACCCTAGACACCAGGTCACCTCAACGAGAGTTACAATGCCGTTTTACTATTCTTTCTTTCTTTACACTGCTGTCTCCCCAAGTAATTACACATCCCTCCTGTGTGCTCGGTTGTTTTTCTCTTGAAAAAAGAATGACAGAGTAAAAGAGGACTAGGAAAATTGTCATTCCCCCGAGTATTTTTTCTCTATACTGGATCTTGTCTTGACGTATTCGTCTAAGCTCCACCCCCCTCGCACGCGCAGGCTGTGAAATTTCAGAACTGGCATTGAGCTTTCTGAAAATTTCCTCTTAAGATTCGGTGGACCTATATATAAGAACGTTAAAGTTGTGCCCTATGTTTAAAAAATATGCATATTAACAACATACGGTTTTTTCATTGCTTTAAATTTGTAAATTTAAAATGAATATTTTAAAATAAAAAAGTTACAATTAATATTTAATTTTTACAATAAACGTAAATCAATTAAATTTAAATTAAAAAAAACATGAAATACAAGAATATAGTTTTGAAGTTATCAATTAAAATGAAAAAAATAAGTTTCGATCTACACGAAAATATTTACAATACAATAACGGCAGAAAATTTGATTTTTTTCAAATTAATCATGCTGAACTGTTGAAAAAGTTCTAGCTGCCTGGTAGAATCTTGTCCTCGGAAGCCCTCTCCTCCCCCCCCAACCCCCCTTTGGGCATCAACTATCTTTTCATATTTTTTTTTGTAAGCCAGCTTTCCCCCTTCCTTCCAACATTTATTTCTCCTTCGGGTAAAACCCTGGTTGGCATTAACTGTCCCCCCTTGTTAACTTTTACCTCCAAACCTCATTTTTTTAAAAAAGGTTCCTTTTGTTGTATTTGCATGATCTATTTTAAAAAAGTTTTTTATAGAGTAGCTTGTTATGTTTACCTTATAATAATTTGTGTAAAATTACAGTGTTTCTTTGATTAGATACAAACTTTTTTGTATAGAAATTATGTTTTTTACCAAAGAAAAATATTCTAGGGATACTCCCGAATGAAACAGAAAAATCTGTGTTATACAGCGGGAAAACCCAAACTAAAAAATTTTAAAAACACTTGAGAAACACTATCAAAGCAAAAAGCGAGTTAAAAAAAAAAATATATTTTGTTACTTTTTTGTTTAGTGTTGGTTTTGTTTAAAATATATATTTACCCCACCAGGGGTTTAGTAAATAATATCTGTATAAACATTTCATCTATCGCTTTTTCGGTGAGGTCGAGGTTCGAACTCGTCCAGGTGAATTAGAGGGGGTTATCACATGTGATTTACCGCCTCGGTGGCGTGTTGGTACCCCGCTAGTCTGTAGAGCCCGACTGCTGAGGCGGGGAAAATCGAGGTTCGAATCTCGGGCGGGTGAACTGGGGGGGGGGGCATTTTAAATGGTTTTTCCCCCTCCCTCCACGCAAATGCGGGCTCACTTCCCCTAATTCATACTTCCCAAATCCTAATCCCTTAGCGTAATTTGTACTTAAAGGATAACCCAACGGGTAGTAAGACGCGGGCTTTTTAAAAAAAATTAAATAATAATTAAAAAATGTGATTTATCAATGGTTTGCCCCCTTCTATGCGCTTGCAGGTAACTTCCTCTCAACTACCTTGGTAACCAAAAAAAAAAAAAAAAAAAAAAAAAAAAAAAAAAAAAAAAAAAAAGGAAGATATAATAATATTTGTGGGGTCTTTATAAAAGGATATTGTATTTTTAAATTTTAAAATGTTTGACAAAAAAAAAAAGACAACAAAACTAACAATATTATTTCCAAAATCCCAAAACTTCGGTTAATCGACTAAAAAATTTTACAAAATTATTATATGGAATAGGGTTAAAATTATATAAAATAGTATGTAATTTAAAATTTTGTTTTAGGGTTATTTTTTTTTAAAACTAAATCTCCCCGGAAATATAAAGTGAATTTCTTTGGGGTGATTACGAATACAGATTGGGGGGGGAGGTGGGTGTTATTCAACATTTGCGCCCGGGGTTTACTGACATTACGCAATAAGTTTGTTGATTTTCCCCCTTTTTTTTAAAAAATGTCCAATAAATATTTAGTAGTCACTTTATAAAAAAGTGTTAGGTTACTTTTGTTAACATTTTAAAACTATTCTTAATGACACTAAATTTAACAATTATTTTTTTTTAAATTCGGTGGATATCTACTTTTAAAATGAGGTTTATTTTTTCACTGTACCCCACGAAAAAAAAAACCTAACAATAACATACGTTTTTCATTCAATTTAACTTGTAAACGGAATATGAAAGATTGCACTAAAAAATGCAATTTAATACTACTTTAATACAAGATATTAATTTTATTAAAAATAAAATAAAACTTTAAATACAAATGATAGTATTCAAAATTAGCATTTTGCTCTGACAAGTAAAGAGGATTTTCTACATACAAGACAGTCAAATTATAATGCATTAGACTAGTAACTTGACACTATGGGGATGGAGGAGGTGAAAGGAGAGACTAGACGAAGGGACAAAGAATTTGTTGTTGTTGTTAAACTTTATTTATGAAATGTCAAGATTTAATAAATTAAAATGTCCCACTAGTGGAAGCTAGTGTACCAAATTCAACCTTCTAGATAGTGGGAAGTGAGTTAAATAAGGACTCTGTCCACGCAAACAAACGGCCATTTCCTGAATGCATAAACAATTGATATAACATTCTCTATCAGACATTATCCTTAGGACTATGTCACTGAATTTTATATAATGGGCCTCTGTATAGGACAACTTGTTTAATGTATTAGTGTATAAATGTACATGGTCCCCAAGGAGAACAAAACAAGTATGCCAGTGAGTGTACGTCCCCACCCCTTACTCTCCCTAAGAACTTCATAACCTTGATCGCTGGTGTGGATGGAGGGGTCTACGTCCTCTTTGGAGGATATGCACTTTCATGATTAATTTTTCACAACTTCTTTAATTTTCATCCTTATTCTCCTCACTCTCACCAAGCCATGCCCTCTCAATGAACTTGCATTTACTGTCTTTTTATTTTATTTCATATAATTAATTTTTGAGTTACTTTAATTATAGTGTTTTTACGTAACAAGGCCTATTATGGTCGACACGTAGTTAAAAACATAATAATAATAATAGTTTTTAAATATTCTATGGTAAGTTTATCTAACAATAAAGTATAGTTGAAATATGTTACTATAAGCAACTATTGCTTCATATTTTAAACAACTTTGCCAGGGCTTTGGTACCTTCTATCTTTCCTCCCTCATTGTCATTTCATTAATCACAGTTGAGAATTTACCAGTTGAGGAGAGAAGTAACAAGTATACCCCCTCGGTTGGCGTAGTTGGCTAACGCGCTAGTCGTGTTGAGCTCGGCCGCCAAGGGCGGTGAGATTGAGGTTCGAAATTTGGTCGGGTGAATGAGGGTTGGCTTTTCCTAAATGTTTTCCACTCTCCTCCACGCAATTGGGTTCCTTCCCTAATTCAACTCACAATTCCCACCATAGCGTAATAGTACTTCAAGCATAAACCGAAGGGTAATAAGACGCGGGCTAAATAATAACCTATTTTTTAACTGTCGGTTTATTATTTTTGAAACAGTTTGAATGAAAAGAGCTAAGTATGGCGATTATGCTTATTCTTTTTACAAAATATAATTTGAATAGTCATTTTAATTTCAAATTCCCCCTCCTCCTTTTAAGTCTACAAAATAAAGTGATTATTTAAGTATGTTTCATTCTAAAATAGTTCGAGTATACGACTTTATTTAATGGCTAAACTAGGGAACACCGCAACTTCTTTAATATGTTATTACTAATAATATCGGACTTTAGCGTTAGTGCGTATAGCCCGAATGGGTAGTAAGACTGGGCTAATAATGATAATGAATACATGGGTAATATATAAACTAATAAAAATGTCCCATTTATGTAAATAATATTCCTTGGTAACTCAAAAAATTGTACTGAATGGAGCCTTGTCCTTTGACTTGGACGAATTCTATATACACCAGATTCGGCTCGAAACTCCCATACTCTTAAGCAGGTGGGCAATTTATCCCCGTACACATGGACATTGTGAGTCTCTAGTGGCCGATGTAACAAACGTCTAATTAATTAAATAAGAACTTATTTCAGAAATTGCATATATTAGTCATATAACCAATAGCTTCGATACAAAAAAGTAGCTATAATCTAATGCATAACAATAAAACTAAATAGTTATGTATATGTTGATACTGCCTCAAATGTTGATTAATAATACTCAAATTGCCATCGTTAATGGAATTTATGCACTGTCAAAATCCTGCACAGTTTGCGAAGTCAGGATTCAGCTTGTGTCAAATCGCGAACACTTTGTAATTGAGTATGTAAAAGACTGTCTTTCTTTGTTAAGTTCATGCATGAGAAATCTTTCACAATAAGGTAGAAGCAATAACACAACATCTTCGCAAACTTTCAATTACCAAACTTCTCTACAATGATGCATACATTCAGTTAGTTCATTTTCTTAAAGTCTGCTAAAGATGATTAAATCTAATGGAACTCATTTGATTTGCTTACACATGAACATTATAATCGAGCTTCTCACTTGTTCAAATGTCTAAAAACTCTGTTATCTATTAATTTGACATTTTTGTAGTAAAATCCAACAATTTACATTCGTGCGCCCTCACGGCCCTGGCGTACTTACCACCGCTGCTTTAGAGAGCATCATCATGAAGCTTTTCTTTGGTTTTGTAAGCAACAAAATTAAAGGATTAGGGGGGGGGTGCGCCGGAGTAATACCTCGAAGGAAGGGAGTATTAGAGGGGTGAAGGTTGTGTTGTTACTGCCTAGCTACAGCAGCAGCTCGGTGGTGTTAGACATGGACTACTTGGAGTAAGATTTGCAAACCTCGAGATGTCATCGAATCTTAGAGGTATTATCGAAACTCAATGCAGTTAAGTTTCGAGCCCGGCGCGGGAGGAGGTGGTTAGACGAATATGCAGAGACAATCATCCAGTATAGAGAAGAAATACTCGTGAACTGACAATGCTGTCCTCTTTACTCTGTCATCTTTCTCAAGAGACAACACTCACGCACACGAAGGATGTGTATTATCTTGGGAGGACATCATGTAAAGAAAGAAAAGAGTAGTAAAACGGCATTGTACTCTCGTTTGCTCTTCGGTCTTACAGCGCGGACTGTGTCTTTGTTTAACCAAAGTCTCGCCAAGCGTTCCTTTTTACCACCTAAGTAAAGTTGCCATTTTGTAGCTATAACGATACATATCTAATTTCAGAAATAAAAATAAATATTCATATACCATTCATAATCCATTTAGTAAACAGTTAATATAACCTAGAGAAAAAAATATTGGATTGGGATTTGATGAAAGGTGATATGAATCTAAATAGCCCATTGCCCCCGTTGTACGTATGCACCATCTATTTAACTACAATCTTAGTTTAATGTGGGTGGAAAACTTATAACCAATAATTTTATGCGTTGTAGTAATATAACACTGTTTGTATAAAATCTGAAATTGACATTTACAAAATAAAAAAAAAAATTAAATTGTATCTTTTTTAAAACATTTTTCTTCCAAGAACTACTATAGGCTTCGTGAATTCTAATGTATATTACAAATTGTTTAAAAAAACCTAAACTGTATTGCTAACGCTAAGTCATTAAAAAAAAAAAAAAAAAAAAAAAAAAAAAAAAAAAAAAAAAAAAAAAAAAAAAAAAAAAAAAAAAAAAAAAAAAAAAAAAAAAAAAAAAAAAAAAAAAAAAAAAAAAAAAAAAAAAAAAAAAAAAAAAAAAAAAAAAAAAAAAAAAAAAAAAAAAAAAAAAAAAAAAAAAAAAAAAAAAAAAAAAAAAAAAAAAAAAAAAAAAAAAAAAAAAAAAAAAAAAAAAAAAAAAAAAAAAAAAAAAAAAAAAAAAAAAAAAAAAAAAAAAAAAAAAAAAAAAAAAAAAAAAAAAAAAAAAAAAAAAAAAAAAAAAAAAAAAAAAAAAAATTTTTTTTTTTTTTTTTTTTTTTTTTTTTTTTTTTTTTTTTTTTTTTTTTTTTTTTTTTTTTTTTTTTTTTTTTTTTTTTTTTTTTTTTTTTTTTTTTTTTTTTTTTTTTTTTTTTTTTTTTTTTTTTTTTTTTTTTTTTTTTTTTTTTTTTTTTTTTTTTTTTTTTTTTTTTTTTTTTTTTTTTTTTTTTTTTTTTTTTTTTTTTTTTTTTTTTTTTTTTTTTTTTTTTTTTTTTTTTTTTTTTTTTTTTTTTTTTTTTTTTTTTTTTTTTTTTTTTTTTTTTTTTTTTTTTTTTTTTTTTTTTTTTTTTTTTTTTTTTTTTTTTTTTTTTTTTTTTTTTTTTTTTCTTAATCGTGGTGGATTCGGGGGGGGCGATTAGGTTGTCCCCCCAACCCGGAAAGAAAAAAAAATCGAAAATATTGAAAATAATATCTTACTTTAATTTTGTAAAGAATGACGTTACCATTTCCCTTGCCCAAACTCCTTCATAACCTAACATCAAAAATATGAGTTTGGGAAATATCTTGAAAAGGATTTTTTCACAATTTAAATCACAATCTTTCTGAAAGTTTCCTGGATTGGCTGATGTGCCCGCATATTTCTGCTGGAATAAATTTCCTGTGAGGGAAACATTTCTTTACAGCGCAGAAATTAGTTCATTTTTAACTTAAATTATAATAATCTTAGTTTTACGGAAAATGATACATTGTTTGCTAAATCTGAGATGTAATTTTTTTCTCTTGATTTCCTCTGAAAGTTTTCAAAAACCTTGCCTCTGCTGCAAATAAAACGGTCACCATATTTGGCCTCGGTTTCCATTGAGGAAGCCTTTGAATTGTCGGTGATTGAGTCCTCTGATTTATTTAAGTTCTCGTTTGCATAATGTCCCTATCAGATTTCTTTACCAGTTATTTTACAACCAATTTTTACTGGTGTAAGCCTATAATGCAGTGATATGCAATAAGTGTGTTGCGTGGCAAAGTTATCACATATGCTTTGTGAGGAGAGGGCACTTTTTCTTGTTTGCCCAATCATTGTAGACAAAAATTTTGACAAATACTTTTGATGCCTTGCACAGTCAGAACCCCTTTTCTGTCCATCCATGGAGTACAGAAAGAAGAGTTTTAATAAAATTTAGAATTCTTCGTCACACTGGAGCAATATGCTCATTTGAACGGTTGATGTTATGTCAGGAACTCTATTATGGCTAGTGAAAAATAGATGCCAATTTTTTGAAATTCTCAAAATTTCGATGCAAATATGTGCAATATCTGTGACCTGCGTTACATAGATATTCAATCAAGACATATTCCTCAAATTCTTCACGCAATTAACACAAAGGGTTTTTTAAAATACGGCTACCAAAAAAATTATTCACAAAGCCCCATAAATAAACGGACTCGATGTCTTTGTGCTGTTGAAATATCGGTAGACTTACTAAGTATAAACTTTTTAAAAACTTTCGTCCCTTAATAAAACTTTTAATCATATTTCCTGACAACCTAGTCTAAGTAATATGAGAATATGCTAGGATTTATTTTGCAAATTTCATTTTTGTTGGTTGGCGCAATAAATGGCATGGCGGGAAAGGGTTGTGCACCACTGTCTTACCTTATCGGTGAGAAAAGGGTTCATTTTTGCCTTTAAGAGTCCTACTCTTCTAGAAGTCTGCTGCTGTAGTTTCTTACAATACTAAAAATCCTCTATATAAAATACACAAAGTAATGTACCAAGCTAGTCCCGGAAGTTTACTAAGAAGATGGAGATGTGAAGACTTCGTCAAATTGAAAGGAAAAAGAAGTCTGCTGCAAAAAATGAAGAAAAAGAACCCATTTAGACCTAGGTTGACTAATAATGACAAGACTATGGGCCTTGTGCTCAGAAGCTGATATGGTTACGGAAAAATTTGATAGAGAGAAAAATTTGATTTATTTCTACTTTACCAAGCACATCAGGAGCAACGGAGGAGCTTGAAAGAGGGACACTTCTCCAAAGAAATAGTGGTCGATGGAAAGAAGTACGGCGAAAGCTGTCAATGCCTCTAACTTTGGAACCGTTTGTCGAAGGACTTCTCACACATTCTTGTGAAAAGGCTGTTCAAGGTATGCTCTATGATGATTTTGACACAGATGCAATGCTGTACGGTAGAGATGATGAGAAGAATGGGTATTTGGGTCTTGAAAATAAATGAATATTAAAATTGAGCCTTGTGGGCTCTTTGTTATCCGGAATTATCTTTCTTGGGAGCAACTCCCGATGGTCTAATAGGATCTGACACCATTATTGAAGTTTAAGTGTCCACCCTCAGCAAGGAACATGACACCAGAAGAAGCTGTTTTTTAAAAGAAAGTTACTTTTTGGAACATAAGCAAGGACAAAAGAAGGAAATTACGTGCAATTAACAAAAAACACACTACTATCAAGTGAAAGGCCAACTTCCGTGACCAGGAGAAGTTACTTGCCTCTTTGTTTTATGGAAAAATGTGGGTATAAAGGTCAGGCCGTTTTAGTAATAGTAAACACGCTTTTTTAAAAAACTGAAAAATTTACATGTTTTACCCCGAAGTAAAAAAAAAAATTTTAAAAATTTTAAAACCCCTTTTAAAAAACTTTTAGCAAAACATGAAACAGTCGATAATGATTTTTTTTTAAAAATATTTTGAGTTTTAAAAAGGGTTAATTATGTTAGATTACAAAAAAACTTTTAAATTTTTTTTCTTTTAATAAATATTAAATTTATAAATTTGGGTTTGAAGGCCCCTTTCATTGACACGTTGTGGGATTTTTAAGTGGTTTTAAAAATATGTCACGATTTTAGATCCGCAAAGATCTCGAGTTTTTTTAGACAGTTGAATTTGGGAGGTAAAGTTTTAAAACTGTATCTAGACTAGGGCAATTTCCACCACATCTCGTTTCCCAAAAACCCAATTTATTTGTACATGTACAAAGTGTATTCAATTTTACATTATATAATAGCAAAAAAAATTTTAGTTTCCTAGTTAAAAGGCTTTGGATCCAGTATAGAGAAGAAATACTCGGTGAACTGACAATCGCCTAGTCCTCTTTTACTCTGTCATTCTTTCTTCAAGAGACAACACTCACGAGCACACAGAAGGGATGTGTAATTATCTTGGGGAGGACATCAGTGTAAAGAAAGAAAAGAGTAGTAAAACGGCATTGTACTCTTGTTTGCTCTTTCGGGTTCTTACAGGCGCTGGACTGGTCGTCTTTGTTTAACCCAAAGGTCTCGGCCAAGCGTGGTCCTTTTTCTACCACCTAAGTAAAGTTGCCATTTTGTAGCTCATAAACGAACATATCTATTTTCAGAAAATAAAAATAATATATTTTATAACCATTCACTAATCCATTTAGTAAAAGTAATATAACCTAGAGAAAAAAATTATTGAGACTTTATTTTGATGAAAGTGTTAGAATCTACATTAGGCCCCTATGCCCCCGTGTAACGATGCACCATCTATTTAACGTCACAAGTCTTGTTTCAATCGTGCGGGAAAACCAATAATTTTATGGCCGTTGTAGTAATAGTAAACACGCTTGTAAAATCTTGAAATTGACATGTTTTACACGAAGTAAAAAAAAAAATTAAAATTGTAAAACCTCTTAAAACACTTTTAGCAAAACATGAAACAGTCGACTAATGATTTTTTTAAATATATTTTGAGATTAACAAGGGTTAATTATGTTAGATTACAAAAATCGTTCAAATTTATTTCTATAAATAAATATAATTATATATTGGTTAGAAGGCCCCTTTCATTGACACGTTGTGGCATTTTGAAGTGGTAGGCATATGTCACGACTTCAGATCCGCATGATCTCGAGTGATTTTAGACAGTTGAATTGGTAGGTAACGTTTGAAAACTGTACTCTAGACTAGGGCAATGCACCACATCTCGTCCAAACACTAATTTATAGTACATGTACAAGTGTATTCATTTTACATTCATATAATAGCAAAAACAATTTTAGTTTCCTAGGTTAAAAGGCTAGACATGTTAAATATTTTGAAATATATTTATGTGTGACACAACCACAAAACATATTTTCCCATGACATAGTAATTTTATTACAAAGGATAACTCTTTTTTTTTAAATCTGGAACAGTCTTCAAGTCTTCATTACATCTTGTATTCATTGATAATCAAGTTAAGATTTGAATTTCAGTCAAATTTATTTTAGGGAAGTTGTACACTTTAGAACAGCCGGTAGTAACGCGTGTGCCTATTGATCTAGGGATCACGGGTTCTAATCCAGGCATGATGAAAGTATATCATTGGTTGTTATTATCGGCTGGAGAACTGGGTGATGTTTTTGCTCTAGACTTAGTTTAGTTTGTAGAAAAATCAGTGTGTTCATAAAATGTACGATAAAAAATCTTCAAATAAAAAATACTGTGGTCGTAATTTATAAAATAAAATGTTTCCATATTTTCATTCAATTGCTAGTGCACCTTCACTTTAAACCCTTCTCACCCTTACTCCATTATAGAAATGATTTAAATTAGTGAAAGATGCTGATATCGCAAAAAAAAAAAACTTAGATAGGCCCAGCTTTGCTGAGCACCATTGAATTACACTACTGATAACAGTCAGGAATGTAAACTGATGTAGGCTTTTTCTTGAAAAAGCAAAGGTGATCTCTTTTAGCTATTAGTGTTGTGTTGTGTTCTTTATTTTAGTGGAATCATACATTCTGTTTGGGTTGTTTGTTTTATTTTATTTTTTTTATCATCACACCTTACTACCCTTTAGGGGTACATGCATGTGTATAAATGTGCTAACTAGTTAGGGATAGGAATGGTTCAATTTAGAGGAAGTGGACTCACATTTGCGTGAAGGGAGAGTGAAAAAGTGTTTATGAAATACCACCCTCAGTACAACCAGCCAAAATACGAACCCAAGTTCTGCGTCTGCGGCAGTCCAGTTTATTTCAAAAGCGATGCCTTAAAAATTTAGACCATGCGGATACCAAAGCAGGTTGTTTGGTTGTTTTGGCAAGATTGTTAGAGAATGTTTGATCGTAATCATATTCATGTTTTTCTATACTCAATAAATATTATTTATTTGATAATATTTGATGTTATCGTATATATTATTTCTGTTGTCAACATTCCTTTTCTCAACTTACACACAGCCTACAGCGATGAATAAGAACTCAGTGGATAGATTTTTTTTTTTTTTTTTGTGACTTCTGTCATAGCATACTCAGTTTACGTTAAAACACATGTTTTTTTTAATGTGAGTTAAAAATAAAGTTGCTTTTTTGCAATGACTATCAATATGTCTAAGGGATAGACGCTTCCAAGAGCTGATGACTTTCAAATGCTGTATTTACTCATGGACAACTATATTAGCTTTTTCAAGAGTCCTATATCTAACAATATTTTTATATTAATTACCGAAAATTAAGTAGATGCCTCTAGCAGATGTTAGAAGTGATCTTCCACTGGCCAATTTTTAAAAATTAAGGTCTTTCAAAATCCATTAGTAGTATTTATAGCAAGAAAGATTCTTCAAAATTACAACCATTTTAAACTTATTTAGTGGCCCTTGCCTAGATTTATTATTTATTTATTTATTTATTTAGATGACCCTAGAAGTTATTAAGAGCGCTTCTAAACTGATTTTTTTTTATACAGTTACATTATTCTAGAAGTTATAGGGTGTGGTCTTCTCCAGTTAATTTTTGTAAAATTAATGCACATAGAAATCATTTGGAGTTTCTATTTAAGGCAATACTTTTAGTTTAATATTCAATAACTGTCGAAGTAGTTGAAATGTATCTAGGAGAGAGAAACTTCTATTCCATGGGGGGCTAATTTTGTCCCATGGCAGTGCCGCCCCCTTAACCGTCGATTCCACCGCCACTGACCCAAAGTTTTTTATAAGAATATATTTAAATATAGCTTTTCTTTATGGAAGCTATTCAGAGTAATTTCCCTTCCTTGATTTTTTTTTTTTTTCCCTCCATATCTTTATATTTTATTAAGAGTGATCAAATCATAAGACTCTGGAAGTTATTTAGAGCTATTTTTAAAAATTGTAATAAAATTATATTTTCATCCTTCTCACACGAAGCAATGATTTTTACAGCTGTGTGTGTGTGCGTGCGTGCCTGCCTCATTGAACACAATATTTGAAAGAACAAAAGGGGGCCTACCTGTGCCCTTCTGTGGACCAAAAGTCTATGTAAAAAAAACTGGAAGTTTTAAAAAAAAGTCCCGGCAATTGTAAAATTGCGACTAAACTAGCTAAGAAGTTTGTAGTGGAAAGCATTAGTGACAGAAATGAAATTAATTCTAAAATGAAATTTTTGGCCAACATTAATTTAAACTAAAGTGTTTGAACATTAAAATAAATTTTTTGGGCCAGAAGGGGATTTTTTGGCCCAACTCAAAAAAGGGGGGAAAGGAATGCCAATAAATGGGGCCCCCTGATCAATTTTTCCGGGAATCCGGACTACCAGGTTTTATTCTAATTGGTACAAAACAATTAAAGTGTATTTAGGTTTGGCCTAGGGGTTTATAATTTTTTTGCATAGTTTTTAGAAAAGTTCACTTACACAAAAAATTTATTGAAATAATTTTTTTTTCAGAGAAAAATATAAATAAATAAAAGTTTAAAAATCCCCAATTGTTTTGAAAATTATTTCAAACATATGTTTATTTTATTTTAATATTTATGA